>JAVSCE010017996.1:0-66065 GCA_032199065.1 Smutsia gigantea
AAAAACTACCCAAGAACAAAACCCCCGGACCAGATGGATTCACCTCTGAGTTCTACTAGACACATATAGAAGAAATAACACCCATTCTCCTTAAAGTTTTCCAAAAAATAGAAGAGGAGGGAATACTTCCAAACTCATTCTATGAAGCCAGCATCACTCTAATACCAAAACGGGCAAAGACCTCACCAAAAAAGAAAATTACAGACCAATATCCCTGATGAACGTAGATGCAAAAATACTCAACAAAATATTAGCAAACAGAAATCAAAAATACATCAAGAGGATCATACACCATGATCAAGTGGGATTCATCCCAGGGATGCAAGGATGGTACAACATTCGAAAATCCATCAACATCATCCACCACATCAACAAAGAAGAACAAAAACACATGATCATCTCCATAGATGCTGAAAAAGCATTTGACAAAATTCAGCATCCATTCATGATTAAAACTCTCAACAAAATGGGTATAGAGGGCAAGTACCTTAAGATCATAAAGGCCATATATGACAAACCCCCAGCTAACATCATACTTAACAGCGAGAAGCTGAAAGCTTTTCATCTAAGATCGGGAACAAGACAGGAATGCCCACTCTCTCCACTGTTATTCAACATAGTACTGGAGGTCCTAGCCACAGCAATCAGACAAAACAAAGACATACAAGGCATCCAGATTGGTAAAGAAGAAGTCAAATTGTCACTATTGCAGATGACATGATACTGTACATAAAAAACCCTAAGATTCCATTCCAAAACTACTAGAACTAATATCTGAATTCAGCAAAGTTGCAGGATACAAAATTAACACACAGAAATCTGTTGCTCCTATACACTAATGATGAACTAACAGAAGAAAAATCAGAAAAACAATTCCATTCACAATTGCATCAAAAAGAATAAAGTACCTAGGAATAAACCTAACAAAGGAAGTGAAAAGACCTGTACTCTGAAAACTACAAGACACCCTAA
This sequence comes from Smutsia gigantea, assembly GCA_032199065.1. NCBI lineage: Eukaryota > Metazoa > Chordata > Mammalia > Pholidota > Manidae > Smutsia > Smutsia gigantea. Next base: position 973 of record JAVSCE010017996.1, read on the forward strand.
GAGAAATTAAAAGAGGACACTAACAAATGGAAATGCATCCCATGCTCTTGGCTAGGAAGAATCAATATTGTCAAAATGGCTATACTACCTAAAGCAATCTACAGATTCAATGCAATCCCTATCAAACTACCAACAGCTTTCTTCAATGAACTGGAACAAATAATTCTAAAATTCATATGGAACCACAAAAGACCCCGAATAGCCAAATCAATCCTGAGAAGGAGGAATCAAACAGGGGAATTACACTCCCTGACTTCAAGCTCTACTACAAAGCCACAGTAATCAAGACAATTTGGTATTGGCACAAAAACAGACCCACAGACCAGTGGAACAGAATGAAAATCCAAACATTAACCCAAACATATACAGTCAATTAATATTTGATAAAAGTGCCTTGGATATACAATGGGGAGATGACAGCCTCTTCAGCAGCTGGTGTTGGGAAAACTGGACAGCTACATGTAAGAGAATGAAACTGGACTACTGTCTAGCCCCATACACAAAGGTAAACTCAAGGTGGATCAAAGACTTGAATGTAAGTCATGAAACCACAAAACTCTTAGAAAAAAACATAGGCAAAAATCTCCCTGACATAAACATGAGCAACTTCTTCATGAACATATCTCCCCGGGCAAGGGAAACAAAAGCAAAAATGAACAAATGGGACTATATCAAGCTGAAAAGCTTCTGTACAGCAGAGGACACCATCAGTAGAACAAAAAGACATCCTACAGTATGGGAGAATATATTCATAAATAATGTATCTCATAAAGGGTTGACATCCAAAATATATAAAGAACTCATGCACCTTAACAAACAGAAAGCAAATAATCCAATTAAGAAATGGTCAGAGGACATGAATAGACACTTCTCCAAAGAAGAAATTCAGATGGCCAACAGGCACATGAAAAGATGCTCCACATCGCTAATCATCAGAGAAATGCAGATTAAAACCACAATGAGCTATCACCTCACACCAGTGAGAATGGCCAACATCAAGAAACACAAACAACAACAAATGTTGGCGAGGATGTGGAGAAAAGGGAACCCTCCTACACTGCTGGTGGGACTGCAAGTGGTTCAGCCATTGTGGAAAGCAGTATGGGTTCCTCAAAAACTCAAATAGAAATACCATTTGACCCAGAATTCCACTCCTAGGAATTTACCCTAAGAATGCAGCAGCCCAATTTGAAAAGGACAGATGCACCCCTATGTTTAGTGCAGCACTATTTACAATAGCCAAGAAATGGAAGCAACCTAAGTGTCCATCAGGAGATGAATGGATAAAGAAGATGTGGTACATATACACAATGGAATATTATTCAGCCATAAGAAGAAAACAAATCCTACCATTTGCAACAACATGGATGGAGCTAGAGTATTATGCTCAGTGAAATAAGCCAAGCCGAAAAAGACAAGTATCAAATGATTTCACTCATATGTGGAGTATAAGAACAAAGAAAAATACTGAAGGAACAAAACAGCAGCAGACTCACAGAACCCAAGAATGGACTAATAGTTACCAAAGGGAAAGGACTGGGGAAAATGGGCGGGAAGGGAGGGATAAGAGGGAAAAAGGGGCATTACGACCTTAGATGTAATGTTTGGGGGCACGGGGAGGAGCAGTACAACTCAGAAGACAAGTAGTGATTCTATAGCATCTCACTACGCTGATCATGATGACTATAATGGGTTTGGTGGAGGACCTGATGAAGGGGTAGTTTAATAATCGTAATATTGCACATGTAATTGTAAATTAATGATAATAAAATAAATTATATTAAAAAAAAAATAAAATAAAAATAAAAATGATCATTTTATGTTAAAAAAAAAAAAAAATAAAATAAAATAAAATAAAATGTGGAGGACAACCATGCTCTATGTCAATTATATGTCAATTAAAAAGCAGACCAATGAGATGTGAGGTCATATTTGCATTTTAAAAGGCACGCTCCCCAGTGTGGAGGCTCTGGTGAAGACTGGTAGAGTCTTTTGAAGTCCAGATGAGCAAGCCGGGGAGCCTGGGTTTGCTTTGTGGCAGTGGTGATGAGGAGAAGCAAGAGACTTTGAGAGAGATCTGGAATGTATCCATGAATTCAGTCTCTGAGGAAGTCTTGTGGCGGCTGAGGAGTCGGTGCGCTTGGTTTTATCAGACTGTAGGGGCTATATAATCCATCGTGTTTCCTGATGTGTTTTGAATGTCAAGAAGGTGAGCTACTTTTTGAATTTAGTCTCAGTAGCTCTCTTAGCTTTATTTCTCTATCCTCTCCTTAGTTTACCTTAGGTCTTTCAAGTTTATTTTGATGGCTCTATTGTATAGTGCACCTCCTCAAATCCTATAAGTGATAAACAAATACAAGACAGAGAAATCTTTTTCATTTTCAACACACCTTCTTACAAGAGTCCCACTAAGAAGTGGGCTTCTGTCATGGAGTCTGCAGAAGCTTGTCCCTGTTCCTCCACCATCTCCTTCCCTTTGGGCAGGAGAGTCTCCACGCCTGGAGGAGAGAAGCCCCCTCATTTCATGGTAATAGGGACCCTGTGTGGTGAGCTACAGGATGACTTGCTCACCTCACTGGCAGCCTCTGAGAAGCTGCTCCGACAATCAGACATCTTTAAAAAGAAGACTTTAAGGAGCTACACCCTATTCCCAACCAGAAGAAGAAGCTTCAAGGGTGTCACTGTAGCCTTTTTCATGACCCGCTGGAGATCTGGCTGACATGGGGTTACTCAGGGGGAAACAAGTATTTCCCAGTAGGTGCTAACTGTGTAGATTCTCTCACAGTCCAACACCCACTCATGACCCAGAGCCTTGGGAGGTTACATCCTAATTCTTGAGTTAGGGAAAAAATATTTTAAGGAGAAGTACATCAGCTATCATCCCTCTATACAATAATCAATTGTATAGAACTCAGTTGGGAGTTCTATACAATTCCACACTTTCTTGTACAGTCTCCCATTCTCTCCATCGCACCCCATCACCAAATATTCTTGGGTCTTTGAAATAACTTTGAAGAATCTGACTCACCTCTGAAAAACACTTGAAACTAGGTTTTCAGCCTTGATCTGGCAGGACCCACGCCCTCATAGTCCTGTTTTCCCAACACATGTCTGTTCTGGCTGGCCCTGCTGGCGCTTGGGTATCGTTTCTCCCTGCTCAGGCATTGTTCCTCTCCGTGTCCTGCATTCCACCTTCAAGCTCTGTTTTACAGACTTTCTTCTGCAGCTGGGAAACTTCCCAGTTTCTTTCCAGGCCATTCAGTTTCTCTGGCATTACTTGCTCATTGATCATTTCTAGCCACTTTCCCACTTATACTGCTTGGCCCAAAGTGAAATGCGAGACCACTGAAAGATTGAAATCACTCTGCATGCCGCTGAGCAGCAGTCCCTCCTTCTGTGTCTCAGTGTCCTGGAGTCACAGCCCCCTCATTCACGCTGAAATCCTACAGCGCTTTCTGGTTTGCCCTGAATGATTGCTTGGGATAAAAGGGAGGACGTGCCTTGCATTATGAATTTTGTCATATTTCCCAGTTTTTACACTGAAATAGTTCCTTCAGATGAACATTAAGGTTTTTCCATTTACTGCCAGAATTGTGAAGTACACATGGAGAAGTTAATCCCTGTGAAGCTCGGCTCTCAGGCTCCGAATCCAGGCTCTCTGACCCAAATCTGGATGTGTCCTTCTCCTTGCTTGAAAGTGTCGTTTCTCTGGTGAGAATGTGCCTCGTGTCAAATATAATAAGCCTTTTAGGCAAATAAACATCAATCCCTCGGGTTTATTTTCCAGTCCTCCAGTGCTCTATTGGGTCTCACAGCTTCGATTTATTTGAAACTAGAGTAATATTATACAGCTAATGAGGCAAGCAGGCTGGACCATCAGCCGTAGATATTGTGCGGTGTGATTCTCGAGTGGCATTCTTTATGCCACTCAAATGCTTTCCCTTTTCCCAGATCATACTTATCTTTCCCTCCCTCCATCATTCCATCTACTAATCTTCCCCAGCCCCAATCCAACACTCTGCTCTGGCCTACTTTCTCCCTTCAGCCTAAACACCTGTTGGTTGGCAACCTTGAGGGCTTCTGGGGTGAAATCTGAAACCAGCCCCATACATGGAGGGCATGGAGAGCAAAGGAAGAGGCAGGCCACTCCAGGTGGGCTGGCGGCAGGGACAACAGGCACGAGAGAACTGGCATACCAGGCTGCAGGATGCATGGATGTCTGCCCTTGCCTGCCAGACCTCACCAGTTTACATGAAAGTCTGACCTGGGTTCAGGCCCGTTATGCCATCCAGATGACTGCGGCCACAGAAGGCTATGTCCTTAAGAATAGCTGCCTCTATGGGAATGGGGTAGGGAGCATACATGCCAAGCATGGGGAGGGGGTGTAGGGCCTTCAGTTGCCAAGGTCCAGTTCTCTGGCCAGCAGGTGGTCATGTCCTTGACTACCTCCTCCAGTGCTCCATGCCTCGTGACCGTCTCTTACAACCTTACATGCCCCTCTTCAGCAGTGTGCCCGGAAAGTCAGCTGGGGGCTTCACTGGCTGGGATGTGGCTTGTCTGGCGGCTGTCTGGCTGCACTGGAGAGAGAGAGCACAGCAGCCACGGAGGCCCAGGCAAGAGAAAACACAGATGCAGATGATTCCCAGAATAAGTAGCAGCTGTGCACACAAGCACCCACAATCAGAGCCATTGATTGGCCAAGTCCCCTAGGCTGGGGGTCTGGTCACTCAGGCCGTTCGTGTCCTTGTGTGGTCTAATGATGATACGTTAGCAGACCCATCAGGTGTGAGCACACAGGCGCTGTGCAGACGATGGCACAGGTGCCCCCTTGCAAGGCTTTAACAATGTCCAAGGCCATTCTGTTTACGAGGGGTGGGAGGGGGGATTCTCATCAGAGACACTCCAGTGTTCGGTCAGGGCAGGCTTTGCTGGCCACCCCTGCGTGCTCGCCAGGTGCATCTAAGGGTTTCCATCTGTGCATATCCCCAGGCCAATGGAGGGAACAAAGATGGCGGTCAGATGGCGGAGCCGGTGGGAAACGGGACGTTGGGGGCTAGTGCTAGAGAAGGCGTGGTGGCACCTCATGTGCTTCTGCGATGTGCGGTGACTCAGGCATGATGGGGGCTGATTTGTTGACACTTCACGTAAGTCATGTTTTTGGAGTAAATGTGTCCCTGAGCAGCCCACTTTCAGAAGCACATTGCTGACACTGTTTGGTTGACTTGAACAAGTGGGCTCACGGAGGGGAGTTATTATCTACAAATGATGTACAACCAATTCGGGTGGCTACTCGTTACCATGACTACAGAACAGTCCTTTGTAGAAAAAGCTTGTGGAACCTTTAAGAATTCTCAGTTCTCCCTTTTGTCTTCCACCGACCCAGAGCTGGAGACAGTTTTCCAGGTGTTACTACAGTTGCTGGCTCTCCTTAACGATGTGCTCTGTAGAGGTACAGTGATCAGATTGAGCATTAATTGGCACGATTTTATCCCATGTTTGTCTGGAATGATTTAAGGGCAGTGTTTGTGCAGAAGTATTTAAGGCTCTGGACATCAGACATCCCACAACCGTGACACAAATAGGTATAAATAGTATTTAAGAAGGGGCTGGAAGTGTCTCTAGAACTAGACCTGATTAAGGAAATAATTACCAACAATTTTCTATGTCCATCTTAAATATCCAGGCTGCCTTTTATTTTAGCCAAGATGTAAACTGTTTTACCTTACCAGAATGGTCAGTATAAATAATGCATGAAGGGTTAGCCATGGGCATATCCCCTTTGGCTGGCTGAAAGAAAGTGTGTGTGTGTGTGTGTGTGTGTGTGTGTAATCTCCTTTTCAGCTAGAGGGTTCTCTATGTATTCATTACACCAAGCTGTTATATAAATCTTTCATAGTCTTGCAAGTTATTTACCTGTTTGAATTTTCGATTACTGAGATTTATTAAAATCTGCCATTATGTTAGATACTTACTTCTCTTTGTATTTCATGTATACATGTGTAAATTATATCTTCTATCTCAGGATGTTTCATCTTGAAATTGTTTTGTCTCATATTACTATAGGCTCTCTCTTCTAAAATCCTATTAAACCAATTCTAGACATTTTTTGTCTACGTTTCATTTCTTTTACTTTTTCCTCTTTTTATCACTTCAGTCCTCTAGGTAATTCCTTTGTATATATATTCCAATCAGTATTTCTCTCTTCAGCTGTTCACTTTGCTACTTAATTTGAATTAGTGGAATTTTTACTTAAAAGATTACATTGTCAATTTTTTCTTTTTCTATAGAAGTATAGTTGATATACAATATTATATTGGTTTGAAATATATAATACTGTGGTTCAACCATTCCCCACATTATTAAATCCTCATCCCAAGTACTGCAGTTACTATCTGTCAATATAGGAAGATGTTACAGACCCACCGGCTATATTCTCCACGCTGCACTTCCATCCCTGTGACCAACTTATATTGTGACTGAGATTTGTGCCCCTTTATCTCCCTCCCCCTCCCCCCCACCCACTCTGACCCCTCCCCCATGGGAGCCACCAGTCACTTCTCAGTGTCTCTGAGTCTACTGCTCTTTTGTTCATTTTGTACATTTTCCATATCAATTTTAGATGTTCTACTAGTTCTTTTAAATTTTCCTAGCCACTTTTGACAATATGTTGATCTTTTCTCATATTTTAATTCATTTTTCATATTTTTAAGAAATTTAAGCGTACTTACTTTATAGGTTCTATCAGTGATCTGTTATCTGCAGATCCTCAGTCCTATGCCTGCTGTTTTATGCCATCACACATCTGTCTGTTAATATGCTCCCCGCGTCTTGTGGTTTTGGATTTTGACGTCATTTCCAGCGGTCTTGCACCCTGTAGGAATCCGCTGTGATGTGTTCCGTGTGTGCCTCTCTAGAGATACTTTGCAGCTGCTGCTTCCAGCATCTCCAGCCCTGCCACAATGAGGTCTTGGGAAGGTTCAAATTGAGGTCTTGAAACTGAAACCCAAGTATATATTTAAAATGAATGTCATATTTTACCCTGTAATTCTTAATAGTTTTATGCCACTATTTTAAATTTTAGTTTCCCAATACTACCAAAAATGGAAATACTTTTTCACCAATAGCCAGATTAATCTTTTTATAAGGTATAAATCTCATCCTATAACTACACTCTTCAGAGCCCTGAATGCCCCGACCCTGGCATTCCTGCCCGTGTCATCTCTGTCAGTTTCCCCTACATTGCTGCTCGGGCTTTCTGGTTCCTAAGAGTGTTCTGTTCCTTCCCATTCTGAGCCTTTGCATATGCCATTCCCTGTACCAGAATGCCTGTTCTCCATCCTAACCCCACCAGGAAAACGCCCACTTGTCTTTTTGGTCCCAGCTTGAATGCCTCTTCCTCAAGAAACGTTCCCTGAATTCCCCAATCCCACAGCCTTCCAAGGTTAGACTCCCATGATATTCACCTTCAAAGTGCTCTGAAGATTTTAAGGATAATTAAATCATTTCTTGTTAATTTAACGGCTGCCCCCTCCACCTAAGCAAGCCCCACGTGCATGAGGCCAAGCCAGACAGTCTGCCCACTCCTGCCCTTAGACCTTTGCTTGGGTTGCAGAATGAAGTTTAGCATTATGTTTCGTATTTTGAAATAGATACACACGTTTTTATTTAATATAAACTTGCTGCAAAGAGATATTCCAGGAAATGAAATTGATGTTCCAAATAACAAGGATTCGTGAAGGGTTAGAGTGTTGGAGGATAAAAAGCCTAATTCTAGGAGGGAAAATAATTTTTTTAATAGAAATTTATGTTAAATTCCTTTGCTTCTGAAGTAATCAATAATAATAAACTGTTACTGTTGCCAACAGTAGCCTCTGTTATTACTTTTTGTTACCTTTTATGTTTCTCAAATCTTGACATCCATAAAAAAATAAATACATTTCATAAAAGGCAAACTCTGACAATGATGATAGACCTTTTTTTTAAGGTTTCCTTTCTTTACTTTGAGTGGCAGGAAACAACAAAGAAATATGGCACTTATGATAAGCACAGCGAGCTCGCTATAATCAAACTTAGCCTCCTTTACACAGACATTTTACAAGAAGGTGTCTGTATAAATAGGGTACTCCTTGGGTCAAGTCTTTTCATCATCTGCCTTTCATTAAAGTGATTTGCTTCTTAAAGGGAGTCTCATATTTCTGATTCCATATTTTTCTTTCTCACAGTGGGAACTTACATTGCCCTATCAGCACGGGTGCTGCATTATAGCTGGCAATAAATATATGCTGCATACAGTGATTAGTTGACAATCTGAATGTCATTTCATAATGATTGGTTGGACCATATTCTACTTTTTTTGACCAGATGACATCAAAATGACTGTCCTTGGATTTTTTTACTTGTGCGCGTGCGCGCGCGCGCACACACACACACACACACACACACACACACACACACACACACACACACACATTTATATGTTTTGTTTTCTTCTGAAGACAGTTCCCAAGATTCTGCTCTAGCCTGGATTCCTATCTGTGGGCTGAATTACTGCAGAAGCCCCCTAGACCCTTTCATCCTTGTCTCTTCTCCAGCTGTACTACCAGGCCAACCTGCCAGATGCATGTCCAACTTTCCTTCCCTCACGATTAGTCAAGTGACTATTTGCTGGAGTGCCTGTATGCCTGCTATTATTCTAGGTTCTAAGGACTCAAGAGTGAACAAAACAGGCACTCTCCAGTTCTCATAGAACTTACTTTCAGGGGAGACAGAAAATAAGTATAAATTGGGAGGTAAAATTATCTGCTTAAAGAAAATAAAGCAGAATGAAGAGCCTCAAGTAATGTTATTTTGGCTGGGATTTTCAAAAAGGCCTCTCTGAGGAGGCGATGATATTTGAGCAGAAATCCAAATGAAGTAAGGGCACAGGCGTGGAGACACGCAGGGAAGAGATTGGAGACTGGGAGAACAGCAAGCACGAGGCCTGAGGTGGGCGCACATGTGGTGGTTTTGAAGACTAGTAAGGGGGCCAGTGTAGATAAGCATGGTCAGCTGGAAATAATGTTGGGGAGACCCTGGAACCAGATCATTTATAGCTTCATAGGTCATCCAAAGGACTTTCAGTTTTCTTCTAAGTGTGATGAGGAAAAAAGCAGGGAAGTTATATGATCTGTTTTACATTATAGAACAATCACTACAGTGTCTAAGTAGTGGAGTGGAAGGGAACCGCAATGGTTGAAGGGGTGGCTAACAGTGGTGGGGACTAGAGTAGAAGCAACAGAGGCAGTGAGAAGTGGTCATATTTGGGGACAACTATGAATTTAGCTCCTATATTTGCTGACAGGTTGGAAGTCAAGGATTACTCCTTTTTAAGTTGTACCTAAGTGCCATGAGATGCTATGGGATCATGTCTGGGTATTTTTAGTTTGGGATGTCTGTTAGATATACAAGTGAAGATAACTTAGGGAGTTGGATACAGGAATTTGGGGTTCAGGGGAGAGTTGTAGCTGGAGATAGAAATTTATAAATCATCAATATATTAATGGCATTTAAAATCAGGCAGTTGGGTGAGATCATTTGAATAGTGCTTTCCCATCTTTTCCATGTCATAGCCCACATAGAAAATTATAATAACTGTATCCTTGAAGGTCAAACAAAGGTGCCCAAAGGTAGAGGTGATGACCCAGAGCCTCCAGGAATCACATTTTGGAAAAATGTCCAACCTCTAAGACACCTATCTTGGCTTCTCCAACATTTACAGGTCCAGAAACAGAAGAGGACTTAGCAGTAGGCTGGGAGGGCGTTACATGCAGTAAGAGGGACCAGTCGCCTGGGGCATCCCTGAGCCAAGGGAGAAAGCAGCTCAAGAGGGCATGACAATCAGCCACCTGCTGCAGGAAGGCTGGGGAAGACGAGGACCAAGAACCGACTACTCCCCGTTTTAGAGAAACACGCCGAGACTCAGAGAGGCTGCCCAGTCCGAGAACGGGCCTGAGATTCTCCATCGCAGGTGAGGCCCCGGCTGATCAGGTTCGGCCGGCGCATGGGTCATGCCGAGCAGCAGTGCTCTTCTAGACCAGACGCTCCTGCCTGTTTCCTTTATCTTTAATTTCAGTTTTTAATGTTTTTTCGTATTAGAGTACATAGAACAAAATGCACAAATCTTAGGGTACAGCTTGATGAATTTTAACACGTGTATACACTCATGTAATGTTTTTCCTTAATACATTTTTAAAAAGAGAATTGACTATTAAATTTGCCAAAGCAGAGATTTCTAGGGTCCTTAACAGTTACTATTTCAGTCTAGCTGTGGGGACAAAATCCGCATTGGAATGGGTTCACAAGAGCATGGAGATGAAGGAGGGGTGGCAGGGCACTTGAGGAAGTCTTGTGAGGTTTTCTGTAAAGGGAGTGGAGCGGTGAGCAGTACCTGAATGGGATTGTGTCAGGGTTTTTGGGCTTTGTTTTTTCTAAGGGGCTTTTGCAGCATGCTCACAGAGTGGGGAGAAGGACTCAGTGAAGAGGAAAAAGTGGTATTTCAGGAGAAAGGAGCATAATTGCGGGAGCTGAGTCCAAGGCCAGGTGAGAAGGCCCTCGGCTCCTCTGCTGGGCTCCTCAGGTGCCCGTAGAGCCAGGCCCCTGGCCTTGTGTGGGGGAATCAACGTCATCAGCTGCAAGGGCAGAAGGCAGGGGCCCTGGGCACAGACTAGCCAGCTGGTAGATTTGTCAGGGGAACATAAGGAAGCTCTTAAACAATCACTTTTCCATTGAGTGAAATAGAGGCAGCAACCATGAGTGAGTGAGTGGAGTGGGAGTTAGTTTTATATTCCAGGAGAAAGGAAACAGTTTTATTACTTTTTTAAATATTGAGAATAAGGAAGTGCATTGGCCATGTAAGTGCTGGAGATCTGGGTTCAGCGTTGGGGTCAGACAGGTAGGCGAGAGCTTCCTGAACAGTCTTGAGTCTGGCAGCAAAAGCAGGCGGAGAGCTGGACTTGAGCATGGTTTCGGTTTTGCCAGTGAGTGCTGTGGGGACAGACGGGCAAGAGGCTGAGGTGACATGGAAGGGACGGGTTATGATAACCACGGGATCGAAGCTGGGCAGAACGTGGTACAAGTATACAGGGTGGCTGATTTGCCGAAAGAGTTGGTAGGGTCCATGAATTGAGAATCCTCATGGGGTCAAGAATTGTTAAGTTAGAGTGTTTGAGGAACAGAATTAAAAATATAGGAGGTGGTACTCTCTAGAGGGTGGGATGCTTTCTATTGGAGGTGAATGTTTGCGCCCCCTCAAAATTCATAGGTTGAAATCCTAAACCCCCCAATTGGTGGTATTAGGAGGTTTGGGAGGTAATTAGGCCATGAGAGTAGAGCCCTCCTCAAAGGGACCAGTGCCCTTATAAGAAGAGACCCTAGAGAGATGACTTACCTCAGCCTTGTGAGGATGCGATGAAAAGATGGCCGTGTGCAAACTGGGAAGAGAGCCCTCACCAGACACACATCTATGGGCACCTTGATCATGGATTTTCCAGCCTCCCAAACTCTGAGGACTAAATGCTGTCTAAGCCACCCCATTCTTCAGTGGTGTTATAGAGACCCGATCTGACTGAGATGGGGGTGGGGGTGGGGGTGCTTTGGTTTTGATGAATTCCATGGAAGTAGATTTCTGGGGTGGAATGAAGAACAAGATCAGGGAGGAAGGAGGTCCGGGAGGAACTGCAGCTCCAGGGTGTGGGGGAAACAGAACAACCACGAATGATGGCAGGTCACAGAGTCAGATGTGGTCACCAGAAAAGCAGTAAGGGATGTGCTGACACCTTCAGGGAATAAGCAGAGGTGACCTGAAGGACTGTGGATGCCTGCAATGTGGTGTGTGAAGGGTGCTACCCAATATCATTCTTCTAAAGAAGAGGAATTATTTTGAAGCAAGCAGGTAAGAACAGTTGTTGGGAAACAAGAAAAAGGAGTAAAAAGCAACTCTCCCCCTCCGGCCCCAGTGGTTTGCAGGATAAGCCGCGGTGATGCTCTGTTCCTAGGGGAGTGTGAGGCTGTGGTTAGGGCGGGGACGTGCGGGGTGTTCAGAGAAGAACTTTGAGGATGGAGGTGACTTTGCCGACGACAGGGAGACGTTGCAGGGGTCAGAGTGGAAGGATTTAGAGGTCAGTGAGGGGTGAAATTGGGCTAGATTGTTGGATGTTCAGGGACAACAAGGGTCCAGACAATCAGGAAGACCTCCAGCGCTTAGACCAGAGATGACTTCGGTGGGGACTATGGCGTGGGAGGGGTTCAGTAAGGGCTTTGACCCCTGCTTTCCAGTCCCATCACAGCCATACTTCCCTGAAATCCTCTACCCGATGCACTGAAAAGCTCCCGCACACAGACAGAGCAGCTGCCCCAAACTCGTCCCTCTGCACAGCATGGCTGCATCACTCCTCTCCCTGCTTCCTCGAAAACTTCCCCTTGTTCTTACCTGGTTAGGATTCCTCTCTCCACTTACCTCTGTAATTGCCTAACATAATCTGCTGTTTACCTATTCATTTATATATGTTTATCTCTCCCATAATAGATTGGTTGTCTGAACTGCACATTTGGAGTGGCCCCTGTTCTCTGTAGTACCTAGAACTGTTGTCAAGTCAGCAGAAATGTGACAGATTAACTGGATCCTCCCTTTATCTGCCCTGATGCCCCCGGGTCAGCAGTATATCCGTGATGGTGGGTGAGCGCCTCTAGAAGACCCAGGTGGGGCGGATCCCATGGCCTCTACCTCATTCTCCCCTGCCCCTAACAGGCCTGTCCACTGCCTTTAGGGATAGACAGCAGAGGGCTGTGTATAGTTATTTTTGATTTGTGAATCATGGATGTACCCACATAAGATAAGCCAATAAAATACTGCCCAAATTGGCTGGAAACTGGAAAAAAGCTAGCGTCCTTTTTCTAAATATAAACACTGTAGCATTTGGAAGCCAAAGATTCTAGTCTCACAGCAATGATTAGAGTCAAGAGTTACTTAACTTCACAAAGTTATTTTGTTTACCAGTTCTAAATATACACATGCACACACATACATGCTCATAAAAATTAATTTTTGTTCAGATAATTAAAATTATTTGAAGACATTTTAAATCAATTAATGGTATCTGCTTTTATTACAACAGGTAATAAACAAGTGTAATTACCCTGTTACAGTGTAATTTAATAGTATGCATATAACTTTAAATGCACTGTGAAGTGAAAATATGATTTCACATTTTTAAAAACATTTTCCTTACATAAGCATGTTTTACTGCTGCTTTAAGTTTGATGAAAAGATTTAAGATGCACCCGATTTATTTTTCAATATGTCCTTGTATTTTGTGTTTCCTTTTCTGCTTACTGATACTTAAATCTTCTCGTTATAAACCTTTTATATGATTTGTATGCATATGGTGGCTTTTCAAAGTTGGTGAGATTTTTCTCTCTTTCAAACACATATAATAGATTGATTTTTAAATTCCCCAATGTTACAAATAATCATTTCTAAAAGAATTCTGTGGGAAATTAAAATTTTTCTGTGGAAAACATGTTTCTTAGCTCATTTCAGTGTTTCAGTGATTGTCAATTAATTGCTGTGAATAGAGTACAACACAGACTTTGAGGATGGTGGTGACAATTGATGTACCCCTATTATTTTATGGGTTTTGGATGGAGAATTAAGCTGTCGTTAAAATGCATCACTTTCAGTGCCATGCACTAGGCTGAGAATGCACAGGTGTTGGGCTGTGGTCTCTGGAGACAGGCTGCCTGGGTTCAAATCCCAGCTTTTCCACATATAAGATGTGTGACTTTGGGCGAATTATTTAAGCTACTATGATAGACATTATTGTTTCTTATACAAAAGACATTCTCTTTCTATTCTCCTCTGCCTTTTTCTTGTTCACAGAATCTTCACACCCTTACAGGGACCAACAATACCAGCTATTCTCCTGGCTGCCCTAGAAGCTAGGTATTGGCCTGCGATCCAGTCCTGTACAATAGGGTGGGAAGAAAGTCAGCCAGAAATCTTCTAGGGCAGCTTGCCCTCCCTGTTAAATAGACAGTGGGAGGTAATGCACTTCTTTGCCCAAACACTGCTCTGTGTGTCTGATGCCTGAAGCTGTGGCAGCTGTCTTGTGAACTATGAAAGGACAGAGAGAACTTGGGTCCTCTTTAAACCCCTGGGCAATCTGGGAGGTTTTAACCAGAGTTCCTGTTAGGTTAGATAACAGCTTTTTCCTCATTATTTAATCTATATTTAATTAGGTACTTTGTCAGTTGTCCATGAGAGTAACAATTTACGCTCCAGTTCGGTATTAGATAAAAACAATGATAGTAGATACGCTTGTCTTTTTTTTTTTTTTCAAGAGAACATTTTCAATATTTCACCATAGGTATGATGAAATCTTCAGGGTTTTTAAAAAAACCCATTGTCAGTAAACCATTCCTAGTTTACTAGAAAGGTTTTTTTTTTTTTGTAAATGGAGGTTGAACTTTTCTGCATTTATTGAAATGATTGTAGGATTTTTCTCCTTTATTTTGTTAATGTGACAAATTATATTAATTTATTTGCAAATTCCTGGAAATCTAACTTGTTTATGATGCAATTAATCTGTTATGCATTTTGGATATTGCTGAGTTTGGTTTGCATGACATAAATGTGTTCATCCATGTTTATAAAGAAGATTGATTTTTAACTCTCCTTTCTCATAATATCTTTGTCTGATTTTGGATTGAAGATAAGCTGTTCTTGAGTAGTTCATAATCCTTTAACATTTTCTGGAAGAATTTCTTAAGAGTGGAAATATTTCTTCTTGAAGTATATTTAGAAATTATTAGTTAAACCATGTGGGCCTGGAGCTTTGTATGGAGGAAAAGTTTTAATTACAAACAGTTTTTTTCTATTTTACCTGATTTTTTAATATATTAGTATAAAATCATCTAACATAAAATAACATCCTTATATTATCTTTTTAATATGCATGATTTATAAAAATGTGCTTTTTAAAATTATTAGCATATTACTTATATCTTCTATACTTTTTCTTAGTCTCTTTGCTTTCTATTCCTATAATTTCTCCTTTATATTCATTATTTAATGCTATTTACTTTCTTTGGGTTTATTTTGCTATTGTAACTTTCTGAGATAGACACTTAGATCATTAATTCAGACTTTTTATTCATGTAATTGCATTTAAGCCTGCGTATTTTCTAAGCACTGGTTTTACTACAAGTTTTAAATTTCTATTTTCATTATCAATTAGTTCATAGTATTTTCTGATTTCCAGTGTAACTTATTCTTTGATCCATTGATTCTATACTAATGTAGTTTTACTTGCTTAATATGTTGGGATTTTTAAGTTATCTTTTTATCTTTTTTGGATTTGGGTCTGGAAACATCCTTTGAAATCTGTTGAAACTTGCTTTATGGACCCAGATGTGGTCATTCTTTATATTTTGTACATGATTGAAAATAATGTCTGTTCTGTCATTGTTGGGTAGTGTTATGTCTGTTTCCATGACATCTGAATTGTTGTGCTTTCAAATCTTCAATATCCTCATTTTGTTTTATGTTTGGTTTGCGTTTTTGTAACAGTTACTTGGTGTCATTGTTTTTGTCTTTTTTTTCTCTGTAGTCTGTCAATTTTTTTCTCTGTCTATTTTTGCAGCCAATTACATATTTTAACCCAGCCCATAATCTTTGTCTTTTAATTAGAGTATTTAACCCATTAATATTAATGTAAATGTTGACTTACTTAAATTAAAATACACTGTTTTATTCTAATTTTCTATTAGTCCCATTTTTTTCTGTTTTTTTTTTCCCTCTCCTTTCTTCCCTTCTTTTGGATCAATTGTTTTTTATTATTTCATGTATTTCCTCGGTTAGCTTGGAAATTAGTTATATGCTCTTTAGTTATTCTTTAGTGATTATCCAGATTTCAACATGTATACTTGACTTATCAAAGTCTTATCTTAGTTGGTGCTTTCACTCTGCTGAGGCAATGAATGAACCTTGGAATACTAAGACCATTAACTCACCTCCCAACTTATATCCTATCATTGTCATATATTTCAATTCTCTCTATATATTTTAAACTACATATGTCATGATAATTATTGTTTTGTACAGTCAGTACTTATGTATAGTTACCCAAATTTTTACCATTTCTCTTCTTCTTCTCTTCCTTAGTCTTTGATTTCTATTTGGTCATTTTCTTCCTTCCTGAAGAATATGTTTCAAATTTCATTTACTATGGATCTGCTCTTAATAAATTCTTTCCTTTTTTTTTTACCCTGGAAGGGTATTTTGATTAGGTAAAGAATTCTGGATTGACACATTAGAGATTTCATACTATTGTCTTCTGGGTTTCATTGTTTTCATTGAGAGATCAATGCTCAAACTGTTATTACTTTAATAGTAACCTCTTTTTCCCTGGGTGTTTATCCTCTTTTTAATTTTTTTCCTTCGGTTTTACTACAATGTATTCAGTTGTGGGTATTGTCTTCTTTATCCTGCATCCAGTCATGTAGTTTCTTGAACCTGAGATTTGTTATCTTTAGCAATTGTTGCAAAAAGTCAGCCGTTATCTCTTTAAATATTGCTTCTTCCCATTTGCTCTGTTATCTCTTTGTGGCACTCCACATAAATGTAGATTAGACTTTGCATTTTTTTAATTTTATGTTTCTTTTTACTTGTCTCTTCCTCACATTTTGTTTTGTCTCTCTATCTGAAGTTTAGGTATTTTCTTCTGAATGCTCTTTTCATTAATTCTCTCTTCATTTGTGTCTAATATGCCATGTAATCCATCCACTAATTTCTTAATTTTGATCATTGTATTTTTTACTTAAAAAATTTATATTTGGGAATTTACCCTAAGAATGCAGCAGCCCAATTTGAAAAAGACAGATGCACCCCTATGTTTATCGCAGCACTATTTACAATAGCCAAGAAATGGAAGCAACCTAAGTGTCCATCAGTAGATGAATGGATAAAGAAGATGTGGTACATATACACAATGGAATATTATTCAGCCATAAGAAGAAAACAAATCCTACCATTTGCAACAACATGGATGGAGCTAGAGGGTATTATGCTCAGTGAAATAAGTCAAGCTGAAAAAGACAAATACCAAATGATTTCACTCATATGTGGAGTATAAGAACTAAGGAAAAAAAAACTGAAGGAACAAAACAGCAGGAGACTCACAGAACCCGAGAACGGACAAATAGTTACCAAAGGGAAAGGGACTGGGGAGGATGGGTGGGAAGGGAGGGGTAAAGGGGAAGAAGGGACATTACGATTAGCAGATGTAATGTTCGGGGGGCACGGGGAGGGCAGTACAACCCAGAGAGGACAAGTAGTGACTCTATGGCATCTCACTAAGCTGATGGACAGTGACTGCAATGGGGTTGGGGGGGGGAACCTGATGAAGGGGGTAGTGTAATCACCATAATATTACTCATTTAATTGTAGATTAATGATATCAAAATAAACTAAAAATAAATAAATAAATAAATAAATGATTTATATTTGGCTAAGATTTTTTTGGACGGGTCAAATATACTTTGTCATTTTTTTGCAGTTTCCAGGTCTTAACTGATTTATTTTATTTTATTTTTTATCTCATTGAACTTGGCAAACAAGTTATTTTAAAACCAGGGTCTTCTTAACTTAATATCTGAAACTCCTGGTGTTCAGCTTTTATTGTCTATTGTTTCTACTGATTATGCTAACTAGTCTCCTTATGTGTCACATTACCTTTGATTGTGTACTACACATTGTATATAAAAAAAATTTTTTTTTTGAGAAATGATTTGAGACCCAGGATTATGTTACCTTTCTCTAGAGAAGATTTTCCGTTTGCTTTTTTCAGGACCTGGGGATATTAGCAATCCAGAATTACCTTTATTAAATTTCAAGAATTGAGATTTTCTAGGGCATGTAGATGTGAGGACTACAGTATTTATACTAATAAAGGTTCACCTTTATTAGTAAAGTTTGCCCTTCAGGGTCCCAAGCCAAATGTTCACCTGAGCCCCAAACCTTGACAAGTCCTAGACCCCAACTTTTGTTGCCCTAGCCCTATGAATTTTTCAAAAGCTCAATCCTCCCAACCATCTTTTGCAAGCTTTTGAGTTCCAAAAGGGAAAATGTTCCCCTCTTCCTGAATATGCTCTCCACGAATACTAAACTTACATTTCTATATTTCTTTATTCTTCTAGATTTAGGACTAAAATTATTCACTACCTCATCAACAGTCTGGTACCTTCAAGCACATGTTTTGATATTCCCTTCCAACTTTTCCTGTTGTCTGTGATAAGTCTAAATTGCTTTATCTGTGTTTCCTTAAAGCCACTGATATACACTGTAGGCTTTGATCTCAACTGTAAAATGAGGATAATCATTATATCTCTATCTTACATATGAAAGAATTAAAGTGTTATGTAAGTGCTTAGCAACGCGCTTACATGTAATAAGTGCTCAATAAGTGTTGGTGTTAATAGTAATAATAACAATAATAATACCCTGATTATTATGAAATAATATGAATTCAGGAAATATGTTTCTTTTTAGCTGTGAACAGTCCAAAACTAAAGTATTAAGGCAAACAAAACTTAAAAGAAATATTTTGTACTGATCAAACTAGATATAAACCCAAATCCCCACCATGTTCCCCAAATGTCTGGCAGCATTCAGTTCAAAGTTTTATGCCAATAATCCCATTTAGTTTGATAATCAATGATTTTTATCACAGGCCATAGAGAAACTTTATGCAAATCATAAGCATTTACTGGTTCAGAGAGATACTTAGTTATCAAAAATGCATACCCAAAAGGAAAATGACTGAGTACAAAAATTCCAACTGGGTTAAGCTCTTTTCTTGTGACTTAAAAAATAATACTAAGTTTCAGCTAATCATGTCAAACTCTCCATTTTTTTTCTTAATTTCTTCCCATACTTGAGTCAGGATTTATCCATTAGGATTATTTCAGTTGTGTATAACAGAGAACCTAACATTGCTCAGGACTGGAATGACAGTTCCACAAAGTTATCAAAGACTCAGGATTCTTCCAGTTCACTGCTCTGCCTTCTAGAGGATGTCATTCTAATCCTCAAGGTTCATATGGCTGCTAGAGCACCAACATCACAACTGTGTTCTATGTAGATGGATTTAGGGGTAAGTGAGGACATTAGAGGGAGAGCATACTTTTAATAAGACTTTAGCAAGAGCATACTCCATACTTTTAATAAGACTTCTTGAAGGATGCACACACTATTTCTGTTTACATTGTATTGGCCAGCACACAGTCACTGCATCACACCCTCCCACAGGAAGGTGGGAAACAGAGTCCTTTACCTATGCAAAAGGCATTTCCACTCACTGAAGAGAAAGGGGCAAATTAATGTTAGGAATCAAACTGTGCCTCAAAGGACTACAGAATAAAAATTAAAGAAAACTGTGGTGAATTTACTGGAATATGAAATTACGTGGTTGTGAAAGATGGTATTTTCTAGGTTCTTTATCTCTAAGGCAATCATAGCAGGAGAGGACATCATGAGAGAAGGGATCAAAGCTCAAGAATCTGGGTGGGAGAAAAAATTATTTGAAATAAAAATTTATAGGAGAAAGTAATAGGTGAAGACTGAACTTCTGGGCCTGTTGATAGTTTGGAAACTTGTGAATTGAATGTCAAGATGCTATTCTTCAGGTAGAATATTTTTGTACTCTCCCACTGGCTGTGCTGAACTAAAATCAGAACGCCTCCCAAAGTGTGCCTGTCACGTTCGTGATGAATGCTTTCAGAAAACGTCCTCGCACACTTAGGTCTACCTCTTAATTAAACACATGACACTTTGCTTTCTCACTCATGCAGTATTTTCTCCAGTCCATGGCCAAAACAGCACTTGGCTGGCAGGGTTTGTGAGGAATTATACACAGCCACCGCCCTCTGCTGAATTCCTTGGGACTCCAGCGGATTTTATGCCATGATGTCAAAGGGTAATATAAGACATTCCGTGATGTGAGTTAGCATAGGTATTACCAAATAATTACTTGGTTTGGGGACCAGATACTCAATTAAAATATTTTCCAATGATTCCTATATTTGGTAAACTCTCCTCGCCTCCTGATTCTCGTGTTGTAATACATATTTATGCTATTAATTTTCAAATGGCTACTCTAAAATATGTCAGTGTTGATCTAAGTTGGATCTAAATTCTAAGTGCTGTCATGTTTCAAAATACAAATCTACATTGTACAGTGCCCCCTGTTCTCTTTTCCTTTGCAGTGTTCTTACCTCTGGCCTGAGCTTTAAAATATTATTGCTTATCATACTCTGTCTTTGATGCTAGAAACCTAAGTTAAAATCTATTTAATTCAACAACAACAAATTCTTGGAGGTAAAGCATACTTTTTTGTCAGTTCATTTAAAAGCAAATTAGATTTTTGCTTTAAAGAGGGAAGAGAGGTAGGTCAGACTTTCTTTAGCCTGTTGCCAGATGATGTTAACAGGACATTGTCTTTTCTCACTCAGGCATAAATGCCTGAAAATTCCTTTTCCTTCTGCTCACCATTGCCTGAGCCAGTAATACTCTTCTCAGACAGCAAGATACCTGAATGTCTGAACATGTATCTATACAAACACAGGCTCATTTCATGTGCATGCCTGCTAGACAGGAACTAGGCTGTCAGCTTCATCCCATCAAAAAGACTTTCAGTCCCAAGGACTGATGGCAGGTTCCAACTGTTAAGTCATTCTTGCTTGAACTGAATTTTAAAGTCAGGCTCTTACTGTTAAAGAATAGAGCTCAAAGATGGTATTTAGCCAGGAATGTTGCAATCCTAAATATAATACTCTTGGCTATGGATTTTGTTCTTGTTGTCATGATTTTTTAAGTTTGGGTCCTGAGTGAAACTCCAGGGCAGCAAATAACATGTAAGGGCAACCCAGACGGCATAATAGTTCTTGTTTTGGTACATTTGCTTTGTGGTGATTTATTAAGGGAGACTGAAAAAGCCTGATTAAAATGCATAAACAGCACTGAACAGTAAACAACCATGTCTAAGGATGAAAAAGCGGGACCCACATGCTGTGCATGGAAATTGCCCTTAACAACATGGCCTATTGTTGAACAGATAGGAAGCCAAAGGTTGCTTGTAATCAAATTTGAAGTTTCCCATCACTTATAAAAGCAACACTTCCTTGTGCAAACGTTTCAATTTGTTGTAGTTAAAAACTGCTTCCTGACTTAATCCTTCCAAAAACCAGGAGTTCTTTGGACCATCAGGTGGATAGAAAAATTTAGATAGAAAGCCTGCTGGACTCAAAACGACATAATGAAACCAAGTTTGTGTTTCAAGTGACAAATAAGATCCAAAGAACTAACAGGAGCAAATTAAAGTTGCAGTAGAGCTCAAAAAATTTTTTTTCTTTTTTCTGGTATTTCATTTAAATAGTGAAAAAAGAGTTTAATAGGTTGGCTAGGTGCCCATATCTCTTTTCTCATTCAAAAATAAAACAAATTTTAAAGAAAATTTGTTTTAAAATCTGGATCACTACAGCCTGAATGAAATCTTTGGGAAAAGATTCAAAGAGAAAAGATCATTACTAATATGACAAGACTTACCCGATGGGCTGAATTACATAAGCACAAGTCCAGGAATTATTATGCCATAATAATTCCTAAAAGTTATGTTTCAATGAATTTGATTGCTAATTAAAGAGATGAAAAAATTAACTACTAAACTTTCAAGGCATATTTATTCTTCCATTGTATGGATATAGTAGAGTATAAAGAAAAGTAAGTTGAGAAAGTTTAAATAATTTCTCGAAAATACTATTGTATTATGATATGCAGTATCTTAGATACATAAGAAGCATTTTTTAAAGTGTCTTAGTATCTTTTCCAAAGATATTTAAAGAATGAACAAAAAAGTCATGGCCTTCAATCCTCCTACCCAAATATTCGTATAGCAATAACTAAAAAACAGTTCATGAACCTCTTACTGTTAAGCATTCAGGTCTTTTTCATTTCCCAGTAATAATATTGTAATAAACACCCTTATACCATAATCTTTATAGACATTTCTAATTATTTCTCTGACACAAATTCCCTCATGTGTAGTTTCTAGATAATGAGGTGTGAAAATTTCACTTATTGAAAAACGGCCTTCCAGAAAAGTCTTACCAATTTTCATCCTACCAGGAGTATATGAGGCTATATCAAAACCAGCATTTGGTCTTACTTCTTAATCTGTAGTAAATTAGTAAGTAAAAATAGCATGTTTTAAAACCAATCCATCTTTGGCATGCCTTTTATAATTTTAATAATGTTTATCATTCTTTTATTCTTTTATGAATTTGATCCTTTTGTAAGTTTAGTGGGAAGATTAAATAATACATCTAACACAGTGAGTAGAAAATCTTAAGTGTTTAATAATAATAGTTAATGTGTTTGTGTAATTATGGGGATTGATTTGTTTTATGTCTTATTGAAGATATAAATGTGGTCATAACCTTCAGTTAAGTCAGCAGTACCATGACTCTGAAGATGCATGCTTAAATAGTAAAATACGATCAGCCTTTCTATAAAGCACAGGAAAGCACACATCTCTGGAGGGAGGAAGGTCTTGCTAAGCCACGGGCTCATACCTCTCCCAGTCCCGGCCCCCATCACAGGCTTTCTCCTTTGGGAACAGAGCTGGAAGTCCAAGTTCCCAGTGTGCAAACACAGGGATTTGTGTCACCCCAAGACCTCCCCTGCGTGCCCCGTAGGCGTGCGGGGGAGGTCACAACCTGCAGTCCCCAGAGCTGCAGCGGCAGGGAGAGAAACTCAGGTCTGAGCTTAAGGCGATCTCAGAGGCCACTGAGGGCCCTTGAAGAGGCTCTTACTCCACCTCAGAACCAGATGGTAGGCTTTTCAGTATAGTAAGGAGAGAGGGGTTAATTCTTACTAAAATTGTAATACGAGTGTAATTCCTCTTCTGGCAGTAATTGCGATCACCTTGCTCAGCTCACGCCCTGCCTCTGAAGTCTTGTCCCTCACCCTCACTACATCTCCACTGATTTGTCATCCTAACGCACAGGATGGATTAGGCTGTGTCCATCTTGGAGTGCTGTGGGCTCTTCCTACACTTCCATGCCTTTGCTCATGAAAGAGTCTTAATATTATCATAACATTAGAGACCCTCCAGCCTGTAAGTCTCTAAGCAGCCTTGTCGACTTTTCTCACTGTCTCCCTCATTTGCACCCTCTGTGCTCCAGATATGAGTCCATCACCACTTCTCAAACGAGGACCATGTGTCACCCCTCCAAGCGTTTGCTCAGATTTACTGTCCCCTGGTCCTGGAATACCTCCCAACCTTCTCTGTTGACCGAGATCTTGCATGTTCTCCAAAGTTCTGCCCAGGTTCTTTCTACCACATTTAATCACACCTTCCTCTGTAGTCTTAATCTGAATTCCAGTTGGCACATTTCCCTCTGCCTTGTATTATTGATGGCTATTTACAGAAATGCTTTTCCCCTTAGATTATAAGCATATGGAGACACAGTGACCATAATTTGATCATGTCTGATTTCCCCACAGCCTACCACGATACAAGAAGGAAGTGGCTTCCCAGTAATTGTTCCATGAGTTTAACTGAATATTCAGTTACAGTTGTAGTTGCTGTCTATATAAATATGACAAGTTCCTCTATGAGAAAAAGGCTCCCTGTGAGTGCCAAAGTAGACTTGCCAGTTAAAATACAGAACACAGATTTGAGCTGGATGTCCTGTATTTTTATTTGCTAAATCTGGCAACTGTAGTCCAAAGGCATGACAGTTTCACCACTGGCAGGGGTAACTTTTGGGCTGCAGTGGTAAGTGTGGGCGTGAACCTGTTCCTTCTGATTCTACCATAGCAACGTGTATCTAGACACCATGAATGCATTTCGTGTAAGGGGAAGGTCATATTTTTATTTTAAAAAAGTGAACAAAGGTAATCATTTATAACTTGATCCTTATATTCTCATACATATGTTGGATATTTGAAGAACCCAGGAGAATAATTCTAAGTATTAATATAGATTCTTCAAATAGCTCGTGATCAGCAGGATGGACAAGGTAAACCTCTTTGGTCGCTGAGGCGTTCTGTGTCTGCATTGTGCCTCGGATGTTCCTTCGTGCTGCCCTTGGTCTCTTATTGTTCTTCTAGCATCGCAGCCACCACAGGGTCATTGTGTGAGCTTTGCTTCCATGCTCAGCCCTGAGGGCCCATGTCCACCATGGGTTAGTTCATGACGTCCTCTGACCTTGTCCTTTGCCTGCCCTTACCTCTCACCCTCACCTCTTCTCTTGTCCAGTTATTAGTCAGATAATAGACCGAAGCTTGCTATTGTACAGAGATCCACAGAACCCTGGGCTTCTCCTTCGCTGCTAGATGACATCACTAACCTCCTGAGAACAATTCCTGCTGCCTCTGAGCTGTCTGACCAAGAGGGCTGGAATCTCCTGTCGGAGCGGGCGAGGTCCTCTGCCGGGAATTGTCTTTTGGAGAGGGCAACCTTGCAGTATCCTTCCAATCAAATCATGTGAGCAGCTGATGAGCTAAGCAGAGTCTCTTATTGGCAGAAGTGTACTTGGAACGTCCAGACCTCACCTGACTACAAAGGAATTTTCGGTTTATCCAAATTCCACCTGCGCCGAGCTGCAGTGCACCTAAGGGCCTGTCGCTGCCCTGAGGGCGCCTCCTGCTCCTCCGCAGGCCATCAGGGGAGAAACCCAGGCCTCTGTCAAATCTCCGTTTCTCTAGTTCTGCAGACAAAACCTCCCGGGACCCTGCTCCCTGGAGAAACCTCCCGCAGACCCACAGACACCCCTCAGCTAATGGCGGGTTCATGGCAGAGAGCAGGTTTCTGGCCACGCCGCAGCCGGAAAGGAGCCCACGCCGGCCCCTGCAGCGCTGTCAGTCACACAGACCTACAGGCGCGTGACCGGAGGCGGGGCGGAAGTGGGCGCACGGGGTTGCAGGAAGCCTGTTGCCGGCGCCCCGCCCCGGAGCTGCGGCTGTGGGAGTCGGCTAGCCGCGCGGCCCTGACTCCGACTGGGGGCTTTTCCAGTGTAGAGGTAAAGGGGCCTATTACCAGGACGCAGTGATGCAGAGGATTCAGGGGAACTCAAGGGAATTCTCGGAATTCAGGGCAAGAGGCTGACGGGCATCGGAAACGGGAACCTCCAGAAACCCCTAATCCTGCCTCGCTCTACCCGGTGTGTTTCACTCCTTTCGCTCTTGACCCGTCAGTTTCCTCGGCCCCCAGGCCGTCAGGAGATTTTCCCGCCATGTTGTGGTCGGTACCGTAAAGAACATAAAAGCTTTTCCTGCAGGTCAGGGTCCTGTTCCGCAGAGTGGCTGCCAGGGGCCCAGCCCCAGTGCGATGGGGAAGGCAGTGAAGGATGACAGACCGCTGGCAGCCCCGGCTACCGTTTCCCTAGTTTCTCCTGACCACAACTACCGTGGAAGAGGACATGGCAGACATGTAGGTATCTGGTTCCCTGCTGACGTCAAACTTGTGATAAAGTGGGTTCAGAACGACAGGAGAGTATGCTAAAGAAACTGATGCACAAAACGGAGTGTGCCACAGCGTTCCGCAAAGCTCCAGCCCACAGACCCCTGCTGTTCGCTCGTCTTCCTCAGCTGCTAAGCAGGACATCTCAGAAATAGGACTTGGTTGAATTGACTTAACATAACATCATCCCATTTGGGTTTATAAAGGTTTTTTGCTCTAAAATTACTGATGGCCTCCCACTGGCAGAGTTGGGAACCCTGTCTGAATAAGTGTCCTCAGTGCGATCAGACTTCATTCAGATACTCCCAAAAAAGTGAAAAACGGTCTTGCAAAAGATGACTTTTGGGCACCATTCAGTTCTCAGTGCAGGACTAATGAATGACTCGGGCTTCTCTCATTTTTACTCTGGTCCCCCTTTGACTCAGTGATCAGATTTTCTACTCATCGCTTACAGTTATTTCCAAGACATTTTTCTGCAGCCTTATAATAAAGTAAAATTAATACATTCCTCCAGTTTGTTTACCAAAAATAAACTCTATAAAGTAAATAAATAATAAAAACTTTACAATGTGATCCACCATAAATGTGAGTAGACATTATAATGTTTTGTGCCCATGTCCCCATGGCCATCTTGTGCACTGGCCCGTGGTCAGCTTCCTGCGGGAGAATTTTGATGGTCTGACATTCTCCTTTCATTTAATGTTCTCTGTCTCTTTCAGGCCACATAGGGAGTATCTGTTGAAATAATTTTCTCAGGAATTTTGGGGGTGTTCCTTGGATTTCTTTCGTACTTACACCGTTTGGTAAGAGATCCACAGATGGTCTAGAGGTAAGCCATCTGTCATGGCTTCCCGCTGAGTTGACTGAGAGCACCCTTAGCTTAGAGACCTTCTGGTCTGGTTGAGGTCTGTAAGACACTTCTTTCGTTCTTGAAAAGAGCATTTTTTTTTTTACTAAATATTGACCTCTTGATCTTTCTGGGATTTTAACAATAATATAAATTTGCAGAGCCAAAGCCACTGAATGTGTGTGAAAGTGAAAGTGCATCAAACCTGCAAAGAGAATTTTCTGAAAAAAAGAAAAATTGGAAAAAGACATGCTGGCCTGGGTGGGCTTTGGCAGTAGGGCTGCTACACACCATGGGAGGCAGGCCCTGGCTACAGCTGACAGGGCACGAAGGCGAGCCCCGGGAACCGTGATGCTCGCCAGGGACCCGATGATCTCGCTTTGTCTCTGCGTTCATCCCCGCGGCCGCCTCCTGACACCGAGACCCCAAGGCGATACTGACCCTGTCAGGCTTTCAGACCGAAGGAAATCATCAGCTAGAGGAATGAACAACCATCTCATCCTCTAATAAAGCCCTTCTCACAAAAGGCATGACCAGGACTTGACAACTGAGAAGAATATTTATTAAAAGAACAGCAGGTAAAAGATTCCTGTCTCTGATCTATAATAAGTACGTGCAAACTAATGAGAACTGTGAGGACTTCCACTGACTAACTCAGCCCCAGAAAAAGGGATGATTGTTGGCAAATATGTGGCAAAAGGTCCAATTTTAATTTTTTTTGAAGTCATAAATTAAAACAAGAAGATGTATCTTTCCTCTGTCAAAGTAGCAGGTTGTAAGCTGTTGGAAAGGTGCTTGCCAGAGTAGACATGAGCTCTTGAATTCAACACATGTAGGTGTGTTAACCTGACCCTGGGGCGGCAGCACTTCAGTACACATCAAAAGCCATAAGACGTATAATTCCTCTGATGTAGTAACTCTCCTGTTAGTTTCTCTTAGGGAAGTCAAAAACAAAGATTTAGAGACCAGCATGTTTACTCACACATTATATAAAGCATTGAAAAAAATTTAAATAATATGAAATAGATGAGTAAATTATGTATGTCCACAACAGATCATTGTTCAGCTTATAAAATTTATGTTTATTAGGAGGACTTGGTAGTATGATGGATGCTTATGTTAAACTCATCAGTGGAAACTGTAAGGTCTGCAGTTGGCCCACAGTAATGACAACAAGGAGATAAATACATAGAGAAGGCCCTGTGTAGACACAGCCAAAAACTCGAGTAGATCTTCTTGGTTGGTGACTCCATGAATGATTTTAGTTTCTTCCCTTAGGTTCGTTATTTTTATATGTCTTCTCAGACTTATAGTCATGTGACATGTTTACAGAGGCCCTGCCTCCCATGTTCCAGATACTATCCTAAGTACTTAAGATAAAGCTTGGGCAAAAACAGATTTTCCACTCTCAGTATGGTTGCCAGATTTAATAAACAGAAATATGGGCACTTAATGAAGTTTGGATATCAGATAAGCAGTGAATAATTTTTCAGTATCGATATAGTATTTTATCTGGCAACCCTAACTCTCGAGTTTTAGTAGAGGATAGATTTTCTACTAGAGCATGAATAAATTTTTAAAATTTACTTTTATTGTAGTAAAACACATATAACATTTACCATTTTAACCATTTTAATGTCTACAGTTCACAGGTATTAAGTTCATTCGCAGTGTTGGGCAACCATCTCTACTATTTAGTTCCAAGGCTTCCTTATCACCTGCCAGAGGAAAATGTGCATTTTAAGCATTTTGTTCCTCATTCTCCACCCTCCCCACTGTTTGGCAACCATTCATCTTCTTTCTGTCTCCAGATTTGCCTATTTGGAACATTTCATGTAAATGTGGTCTTTTGTGTCTGGCTTCTTCCACTTGATACTTTTAAGGTTCGTCCCCAAATGGGAATGTATTCCCTCTGTGGCTAAATAATACTCCGTTGTATGTATACACCACATTTTGTCTACCCAGTCATCTCCTGGGTCTGCCTTTTGGCTTTGTGAAGTATGTAATTACTTTTATGTTTTTTAAAAATAAGTTCTTTTTAAACCATTAAAAGCCCAAGGGACAATGAGAATCTTTCTCTGAGACTCCTCTGTCTCAACGTAATATGTTTAAATAACTCTGAATAAAGTAGTGAGCCAGGCAATAGTCAATCAACACAGAATAATGTATTAAGCAAAATAAAATTAAATGTGACAGATATAAAGCAGCATAAAATACAGATCTCACCATCAAGAAGCTTATACCAAATTCTGCAACATGAAGGTCGAAAGTCTGGTATTCTGCAACTCAGCTGGGAACAGCTGAGCTTAGATAACCAATTCAGGGCTGCTCCTAGAACAATAAGTAGGGCACATCACAGCTGCATGATTACAAAGCCTACCAAAAAACCTGTGCTTCCCGGGAGAAAAAAAATGAGACTCTTATCCAAAGATAGGTCATATTTCCCAACCCTTAAAGCTGCAAGAGTTGAGAAATACTGGAGTCAATCCCCCAACACGTCCTCACAGCACATGGAAGAAAATTAATTCCTGCCTTCCCATTTTTACTGAGTGAGCTTTTTTGATTTAGGTCCTCTGAGGTTTTCAGACTCATATCAGTAAATTCTCCCTTTCAACAGCTGGGGAAGCTGGCTTGCAAAAGCCTTGTGCTGGCACCACCCAGAGCATCAGGAAGCAGGAGAGAGAGGAGCGGCACAGGGCGCCTGCCCACAGCGCTCTCCAAGCGCAGGACCCCAGGCAGCAAGCACCCGGGCCACGGCCATGGCAGTGCGGCAGGCAAGGCTCACTGAGCTGGGATGGCGGAGAGCCGGGTCAGAGACGCCCATCTCCCAGTGCCTGCCTTGTGCCGTTGCTTCCTCCCCTCCTCCAGACCTCGGAGGACTTCTCTCCCTCTGCCCTTGCTCATTACCCACCTTGCCTCACCCCCTGTTGCTCATTGACTAAAAGTGGATGTGATTTTTCCTTAAGGCTCAACGCAAATCCTACAAAGAACCTTTGCCAAACTTCCTTCCTTCCTTCCAAAGGAGGATGTAATTGCATTGCATACTTCTTTGGACTTCATCTCGCAGTTTTTATTGAAATTCCTGCATGTTCTAGCTATCCGTGTTTTAGGGTGGGCGCTTGTTTCCCACGCCCTCTCACCACCCAGCAGACATGCCACGACCCCACTGTTTCCCCACTCGTTTGTTCGCCCTGCCACATACCCACAACAGAGTGACCAGGGTCACGCACAGGTTTGATACTCAGAAAGTATTGTCAGGATGAAGAGTTACTTATTTTTAGACTCCAATTTTAGGGGCAAGGAAACCTCTTCCAATACAAAAATACCTGAACAGCAAGGAGGGGTGTTTACCTGCCCACAGCAAGCTAAAAGTATTTGATTGATTCTCTGCATAATCTGAGTCGATGGAGCATCTTCTCTCTTTTTTATTCTTAAGAGAATTTCTCTTCCTGAGTGTCATAGGGAGAATTTAGCTCATTTTTTTTTCTGGTTACCTCTGAAAGAAAAAGCTGCTTTCATTTCCATTTTATTCCTCTAACCATTTATCCTTACACTTAATGTTTCAACTTAGTTTCCTACATCAAATCGTATGAACTTTTATCCTGCTGCTATTTTTATAGTCTTTTTCTGTAGTATTATCCTAGATGATCATACAGTAGAATGATTTCCATATTTATTTGAACAGTGGGAAAATAGCATGTTCGTATGAATAAAATAACCAAAGCATTAATTTATTTAAAGCACCTGGGGGTGGTGGTGTTATTTTTTAATGAATCATGCTGGTGACGTTTTATATTGCTCCAACTGCAGTGTTGTTTTGAACCCCTGACTTGACTAATTGTCCATTCCTTCAGCAAATAGGTATTGACTATGCGTCTGAGGTACTGAACTAAGTACTGCAGGACTGTACACTGACTCTTTACTCCTCCAACTGCTCTTCTTTCTCATCTGGCCAACACAAGTTTCCCAGCATCCCTTCAGGACTGGTGTTCTCCAGAGGCTTGTTCCTGAGTCTCTCGCTTCAATTCCTGGGAGTAGCTACCAGCCGGCGCGGATGCATCACATCTCTAGAGCTGATGGTAGATGCTAGTCATGGTTCCTGCACACGTCCCCGCTGGGCCTGAAGGTGGCCTTCAATTCCCTCTCTGTCACCTCTCGGAAAGCGCTCGGTCATTTGGAGGTGACACGCAGCAGAAAAACCTCCTTCCCCAGCTCCTCTGTCTAGGAATGACCTCCTCTACTACGGCTTCCACTTTCACGTCCTGAGGATGGTGTCCACACTCCTCCTGACATCTTTCCTAAGTTCTAGATTCATGTTTCCAAAACCTAACGTTCTTCTCCACTCAACCTGTCCAAAATCCAGCCTACTACTATATTCTCCATAAAACCTGCTTTCAGGCATTGCTGTGTTTAGTGACCCAGCCTAGAGAGTTCAGGCTTATCTCTTATCTCCTACATCTTAACTGGATCATTGAGTTATATTAATTCTACTTCATAAACGTATCTTGAATATATTTTTCCTTATCCATTTCCCTAGTTTAGGCCCTCACAGATCACCTACATGGACTCTTGCAGTTGCCTCTATAATTCTCCATGAATGAATTACTCCCTCTCCAAATTATCCTCTACCTTGCCATCAATTATCTTCTTAAAGTGTTCATCTGGCCATATTAGTGGGTTCTTTCATTTGCTTTAATGGATCCTTAAGATCCTTTAATGTCACCAGGAGGAATATCAAATTCCTTCTAAGCATAGTACCACGAGCCCGGCACACTCTGGCACCAAATTCCTTTTCCAGGCACATTTCTCATCACGTTGCCAGCTCCCAGCTTTCTGTTTCAGGTAGGCAGCGCAAGTTGCTGCTAAATACACTATGGACCTTCCTAGCCTTGGGTCCTTCATGCTGTGCCATAGTAGGATGCCTTTTCCTCACTAACTGCCTAGAGAAAGTCTCCTCCTACAGAGTTCATTCTCCCCTCCTTCCTCTGCCCCCCTCACTCTCCCATTCTCCAGCCAGCTTCCAGTAATAGCTCATGTTGCTATTTTGTATAATTGTTAGTTGAGTCTGTTCCATTAGCTGTTGGCCCCTAGACTGGTTGTAACTATTTCTGAGTCTACAGCATGAACAACAGGGTTCCTAACACATAGTCAGAAACAGCTTTTTAAGTTGAAAGACCAGGGAATATTCTGGGGATATGCCAAAGCAGAGCACAGCCCATGTTCTAAGTCACTTTTCCCTTTAAAAAGTAGCTGGTTGGCAAAGATGATTCGTTTGGCTTATAGCTGTGTCTTATCACGTGGTCTTGAATTGCAAGTTGTTGAGTCACAAATATTTTTCCCAAGCCTCCAGTGAAGTTTTCTTGGAAAGCTATGCAGTGAGGTGATTCATCCGGACTTTGTAAAACAAAACTGTCCCTTCATTTTCTTGTTTCAGAAACAAAAACAAAGCCATCAATGCTTGATTGACATGAGCAGAAAAACCCTTTTGTTTTGTATAATCCAGTGTTTTCATTAAGTAATTTGCAGAGTATAGAAAGGAAAAAAGTCTTTGTGGGGGGTGCCAGAGGCATTCTGCCCAAGAAAATGTGATTAATTTGAATAGTAGAGTTGGAATCTCCAACCCTATGTCATAAACACCATCCCTGGAAAAAGGGACCTCACAGTAATCAGCTGCTTCTACTTCTGGACAGAAATCCCATTTCACGCCACCTACCAGCCCCTAGACAAAAGTGTCTCATGAGGCTTCAGACGAAATGGATTTTAGAGGAAACCTTATGGCAGTGGTTGTGTATAATAATATGATAGACTCAAATGTTGGTCTGTGCAATGACGTAACTCTTTACTATAAAATTTAAAAATATTAGGAAGTATATCAGTGAATTACTGCACATTAGACTTTAAAACTAAAGCTGAAGTAGCTCTCTCCCCTAAAGCAATCTAGAAATATCTACCTGCAATCCCAAACTGTATTTAATGAGGCAAATGGGATCGATGAATCTACAGTGCAGTTTATGAGAGAGTAGAGGCCTCCAGTCCAGATTTTGCTGTCAGCGCTCCCCACTGGAATTCTTTCATGAATTGTGGACGTGGGTTTAAATTGTGCAGTCCAGATTTTAAGTGGAAGCATTAAGAAATGCACCAAGACACAGAAAGGTAGAAAAACGTCCCACAGAGATAGGATAACAGTAAGTGAATCTCTCTGACAAAGAAAAAGATGCCAGATTACAAATGAGCACTCTCTTCAGTGAGCAGCCCCCCATCAGTGTGCAAGCCTGGACAAAGGGGACAATGGACACCTCCTGACACCAGGCTGTGTGTCTGGTGAGCGTCCCCCAGTGCGAATGTTAGCACTGTGTGAGTATTTATTGTGTTTCTATAAAGTCCTAATGAGCTCCTTGGGTGAGAGTGAAACCCTTTGCTTTTTCACACTGTGCTCAAGACCCCTAAACTTCATGGGGTCAAATCTAAAGAAAGGGTAATGGACCATGAGGTCCAGCTTAATAGACCTGATATTAACACAGCAGCAAGAATGTCACCAAATGCAAAGTTTAGGGCAGGCGATGAATGAAGTATTTGTTACACTTAAATAATATACAAAGGTTATCACAGAGTCGTGGCACTCTATCAATGTCATCACTGCAGGTCTTCGAGAATCTGGCGGGTATGAAATAATCCTGTGGCACATCTTTAGGCATCAATAGATGAATTTGCGTTCCAACAGCAAATAATAAATTAGAATGCAAAGTTAGGCAGCTGTGGTGCCTCCTAGAATTATGTTTGGATATTGAAAGTCACTTGCCCATAGAAGTAATCAGGGTTCTCTCAGTAGCTCATACTCATGTGACAGGAATGCAGTGTACTTCTCAGGAATGCAGTGTAGTTCATATGCTTAAATGCACATTTTCTCTAAGTGAAGCAGAAATATTTTTCTCCTCTAGTGGTCTGCTTTTTTAGGATAAGACAGATGTTCCTTGCTTTGAAATGAGTAAAGAACAGCCACACCGAGTTTGAGGTCATGAAGCAGAACCTCTGGGATAAATACAGGGCTCTTCCCCAGACCCCCAAACCCATGTGGTTGTTAGTCCATCACAGTCAGCTAGTCTGTTATTACTATGACCTTGAGATGATGCGGCATAAGCCACTACATCATCTCCAGCAGGCTTGGAGCTCATGAGCCCTGCGCTCCATGGTTTTGTTCGTAAGTTGGCCTTGAGAGCATCATTTCCAAGAGCAGGGATAGGATGTCTGAGGGCGTGAGCCAGTAGACATGTTTGTGTGCTTGTTTATCTGCCTCATTTTTATTTTCTGCCAAGTTAAAACTTTTCTTTGGAATTGACTCAAGTAGGTTATAAATTATTTGAAGACAAGGACCATGTCTCTATTTCTGCTTTCCATGACTTATCACAAGAGTGGAAAAGTGCATTTATTTAGGAAATTCAGGCAGTATATTGTCAAAATTAGTTAGCTAACATATACTATTACTAATTTTCAGCAGGTTGTTAATGGCTAGCTCTCCATTTCATTTTGCACTACTGATTTAATTTCTAGGAGTCTGCCCACCCACTAATTTTCAGAAGCTACGTGAATATCACTTTAGTATTTGTAAAATTAGAACAGGTCAAACAAATGAAAAACCTCACAGGTTTCAGTAAACTAGTTTCCATGTGTAAGTTCCTAGAACAAGTCCATTTACAAGCCAAAAAATGCGGTGGACTCCTTAAGTCCATGTTTAACTGCTGCCATTTCTCTCTCTCTTTTCTTTTAAGTTTATTTTTTATTTATTTTCCAGTTTTATTGAGAAACAGTTGGCATACATCACTGTATAAGTTCAAGGTGTACAGCACAACAGTTTGACTTACACATACTGTGAAATGGTTTCCTCTATAAATTTAGTCAGCACCCATCACCTCATACATATAAAATAAAAAGAGAAAGCAGTCCTTTTCTTTGTGATGAGAACTCTTAGGATTTACTCTCTTGACAACTTTCCTGCATCCACACAGCAGTGCGAGCTGTAGTCACCGTGATGCACATTACAGCCCTGGAACATATTTCTCTTATACCTTTTTGACCATCTTCCTCCAATTCTGCCTTCTTCCACCCCAACGTGTGGTAACCACAAGTCTGATCTCTTTTTCTTTGAGTTTTTTTAGTTTGTTTTTTAGGTTCCACATGTAAGTGAAATCATACAGTATCTGCCTTTCTCTCTGACTTATTTCACTTAGCATAATGCCTCAAGTTCCTTCCATGTTGTTGCAAATGGTAGGATCTCCTCATTTTTTATGGCTGAATAATATTTCATTATATACATATACCACAACTTCTTTATCTATTCACCTGTCAAAACCACTTAGATTGTTCCTATGTCTTGGCTATTGTAAATGATGCTGCTATGAACATGGGGATGCAGGTATCTTTTTATTAGTGTTTTCATTACCTTTGCATATATTCCCAGAAGTAGAATTGCTGGATCATATGGTAGTTTTTTTTTAACTTTTTGAGGAACCTCCATACTGTTTTCCAGAGTGGCTGCACCAACTTACAATCCCATCAACAGTACACAAGGTTCCCTTTTCTCCACATCCACCCCAGCATTTGTTATCTCTCATCTTTTTGATGATGGCCATTAAAACAGGCACGAGGTGACATCTCACTGTGATTTTAATTTGCATTTCTCTAATGAGTATCTCTTCACATACCTGTTGGCCTTTTGTATATCTTCTTTGGAGAAATGTCTATTCAGGTTCTTTCCCATTTTTTAATTGGGTTATTTGTTTTTTGCTGTTAAGTGGTATGAGCTCTTTATATGTTGTGTATACCATCATTTCTCTTTGTTCTCTCTGACTACTAGGGATGGAAAGAATGACATAGCCATTTTATATTAACTTGTTGCTATTTTTCAAGCAAATACAGACAAATTTAAAAATGGAAACTAATTAATTTTTTAAATAAAGGAAAAGCCAGAAGCACTCATCTGGCTATGGTGTTAGCCATGAAGAAGGGACACTAGGCGCCTGCTGACTGTGCAGTGCAGGAACATCAGAGTTCTGATCTACGCAAATACATCACTTCCACCAGCCTGCCAGAGTACCTAGGATTTCTGTCGCTGGAGTCATTACTGTGCATTCAAACATCATTTACAGAAGGCTCATTAAAATGCACACACAACACATTTGCCCAATAATATCCATTCTCTCTGGTATGTGTTAGCCAAGCGTGGGACACAGTCCAGAGCAGATTGTCTGAACCGAAAGAAAGTAGAAACTTGAGAAAAGTAGGATGTGGAAGGCTGTTCTGGAGAACAGGAGGCCCCAGGGACTGGGCACGGTGGGAGGAAAGGCTCGCCTGAGACAGGGGTGTGGCTGAGGACTGCCTTTCCAAAACTGGGCCTGAGGTCTAGCTGTGCCTATTAGTGAGCTGTTTCTAGATAACTTCCTAAAATTAGCAGTTCTTAAAGGCATTTATATTTATATTCTCTGGGTTAAACCTACAAAAGTATGGTTTTGACACTAAAAATAAAGTGTGTGATTCATTTCTTCTGATAGAATTTTAGAAATGAGACCAACACAGACATTAGAAAAGAAATACTTGTACTTCTGGCTAGGACGGCATTAAACAGCTCAGATTTACCCTCTGCCATACGTATTCATAAACATCTGTGTATTTGAGACACTTATTTCGAGACACTGAAGTTAGGAAGTGATGAACAGTAATACCCAAAATGATGATTTTTTTTAAAATAGGCTTTGTATTTTAGAGTGGTTTTGATTCACAGCAAAACTGAGCAGGAAGTACAGAGAGTTCCCATGTATCCTCTTCTTTACCTCCCACCAAACAGCCTACCCCACCATCAACATCCCCCACACCAGGTTGTACACTCATTACAACCCACGAACCTACATTGACACGTCATTATCACTCAAAGTCGATAGTTTATGTTAGGGTCATCTTGGTGGTATACATTCTGTGGCTTTTAACAAGTGTATAATGACATATATCCACTAAGTTTCACTACCATTAAAATCCTCTGTGTTCCATCTATTTTGGCTCTATTATGCTGCATTCCCACCAGCAGTGAATGAGCATTCCTGTTGCTCCACATCCTCACCAGCATTTAGTGTCATTGATATTCTGGAAAATCAGTATTATTCTAATAGTTGTGTAATGGTACTTCATTGTTATTTTAATTTGCATTTCAGTGACATTATGATGTAGACTGTCTTTTCATATGCTTAATTGCCCCCTTTGTATCTTCTTTGGTGAGATGTCCAGATATTCTGCCAATTTTTTAATTGGGTTGTTTCTTTTCTTATTGTTGAGTTTTAAGAGTTCTTTGCATATTTTGGATTGTAATCCTTTATCTGATATGTCTTTTATAAACGTTTTCACCCATTCTGTGGCTTGACTTCTCATTCTCTTGACTGTATTTTACAAAGCATAAAATTTTAATTTTAATAAAGTGCAGCTTATCATTTATTTCTTTCATGGATCGTGCATTTGGTATTGTATCTAAAAAGCCATTGCCTTGCCCAAGGCTATCTAGACTTTCTTCTGTGTTACCTTCTAGGAGTTCTATAGTTTTGCACTTTGCATTTAATTCTATGATCCACTCTGAGTTTATTTTTGTGAAGGATCACACTGAATCTCTAGATCAAGTTTGGAAGAACTGGTATTTTGATAACATTGAGTCTTCCTATCCATGATTATGGATACCTGAGAAGATAAATTTTGTTCGTGTATAGATATATATTTATTTTTATTTATTTATTTATCTAAAGATAAAGAGATGTTTTAATTAGGAAAGTTACTGATACATTATTAGAAAATAGCCTCAGGGTTTTTTTTTAAAGGAACAATTTTTGATGTATTTAATTATAAAAATTACTAAATACCTCAAAATTTTCTCACAAATTCCAAATGTCAAAACAACAAATACACCCAAGTTTTCTTACAAATGCTAGACAATTCACCTAGTCATGAAATAATTAGTTATTAAAACTATTTATAGGTGCCATAAACATACAATTTTGCTAAGGATGCAATGGTATACAAGACAAAGCATCTCTCCTTGTGAGAGACAAGCTTACAGAAGCTCACAGTTTGAGGGGAATGAGAAACAAGAGATTGCAATACAGTGTCATAAAAGTTATTGATGCATGTAAATAATACAAGGTACTTTGGGATCAACTAGTAGGAACAAAACTTAGCTTGAAGGGTCAAGGGGGGCCTTCCAGCAGAGGGTTCCATGTAAGCTGAGACCCTTCCTCCTCTTCCCAATTTTTAAGTATTGAAGGACTCCATCTCCTCATTGCTATCTACAGGATTAAAAATAAAATGTGATTGTATTCAAAATGCAAAAAATTTGAACATATTTTAATGAAGAAGTTAAATGTAAAAAAATTAAAATTATTTTTCAAGTTTTCAAAGAAGCTACTGTAAAAATTTCAGAATTCATATAAATGGCAAAATATAAACTAATAACCATCAAATTTTTAATAACATTATTTAATAAAGATGAAATTTTATTTCTTTTTGGAAAATGCACTTAAATTGTACTAAATATTTTTCTACACATAAAATGATCCACTGTTGTAGAGTTCCGTGTCCACCTAATCGTCAATGTAAAAAATTGAGTTCATATATATCTCCAGAACCGCAAATCAAACGTGAGGAGAAGGAAGTAAGTGGACTCTTAGCATGAAAAGGAAATAACTTTTCATTATGCAAGATTCTGTCCTTCTCTGAGAGGAGGAGTCTGTCAATTCAGTATTTTGTTGATCCTCGCACCTCCATTACCCCATCCTTTGCACCGCACTATGAACAACTCCTGCCCCCTGACGGCATTAGGACACTGTGGCCTTTAGTTTTCTGGTCACAGTACTGGAGAGTTTTATCAAGAGTTTTATTCATGATAAGAGATGTCCAGGGTCACCAGTGCAGTGCCAGTCCTGAGTCCTGACCCTGAACAGAAGCATCCATGTGTTCTTTAATACGGTTATTTTGTGTGTTTAGGATATGTGGGTCCCTCTAATGAGCAGAGCCAGGGAGACTGCCCTCTTGCCACATCTCAGGATGGTACCACAGAGCTCAGTCCTTTAATTCATTGAGGCTTTGGTTCAGATGTCACCTTAGATACTCCCAACACACACACACATATATGAAAATATATGCATGCATGCACACATACATGCCCACATAGACACGCATGTGCCCTGACGATTCTCTAGTCCCTCTTCCAGATCCAGTTTTCTTCAGAGTGCTTTTTCCTACCTGATGTATGTCATGTACTGAGTTTCCACTCTCTCCGCCCCCAGCTGGAATGTAAGCTCTGTAGTGAGTCTGTCCTCTTCCTCTCTAAGCCATGCTGGGCAGTGGGGCATGTTCACGACAGGAATGGGGGCGTCAGCTGGGAAGAAGGGAACACAAAGAATGTGGGAAAGTCATGGATTCACTGTTGCCCCTGGGTAGTTCTGACAGACAGCACAAAATACTACTGTTTTCCAGATTTGTATGCTTACCATGAACACTAAGGGAATCTTCTGATGGGAGTGTAGTTTGGGAGTGGGGAGAGTAGGGGGCTTGCACACAGTCCTCTTCAGCTCTGTGGTGAGAGCTTGAAGTAGCCTCTGAAGGGCTTCCTCACCCACTGGGTTTCACCTCAGCTTGTCTCAATGAATGAGATCCTAAAGACATACGGAAATCAGACCCATCTCCTCCCAAGTGCACGGACATGATCTCATTCACTAAGTAATATGAAAATAAGGATATTTCCTCACCCAGTGAGACTAGAATGGAAACCAGTCAGCCGGACAAGGACCATCCGGTGGCTCTCCTGGTGAAGAGTCCTCGTCCATGTGACCCTACTGCCTTCCTGAGCTTTGTTCCAGTCCCTCGGCCACTTTCTCTCAAACCATCATGTGTATAGTATGCTGGTAAAAAAAGTACAGAAAGGAGGACATTAAAAAAATAGTTATTATATCATGACTGAAGCCAAAAATACATAACAGCAGTGAAGGTAAAAAAAATGTAGGACATATCCCATTAAAGGGGTTATCAATAACACTTCACTAATAACATACACTTCACGAGGTCAGCAGTCTGGCTGAGACAGTCGCTGACTGTGACGGGCCTCATCTAAGGTCGGTTCCTTTTCTCTGTTGATTTCCTGAATTGTTTGGGGCGTGCCTATGCCACTGGCTTCAAAGCATTTCTTTTTTCACTTCTTTTTTAGCTTTAAAATGTGTGCTGTTCCTACAGAAGCCCCATACAACCTCTTAAGCTGTTGGAGATCAGATCTTTTCAGTGACAGTAATGATCGGCTGACATGAACATTTGGTGGCTATCTGAAATGTCGGCACCAAACCTAAGTCAAAATAAGAGGTTTCATGTTTTATTCTAAAGACTTAGACTCCTTTATAAATAGACTTCACAAATTAATAGTGATTTGGGGTTTCCTAGGAGAATTCTGCCCCCTGGAATTTAAAAATAGGAATCTACAGTTAGAAAAATGAAGTAAGGGAGAAAGCATGTTGTACAATTCTATATGCAGTTACCTA
This sequence comes from Smutsia gigantea, assembly GCA_032199065.1. Lineage (NCBI taxonomy): Eukaryota > Metazoa > Chordata > Mammalia > Pholidota > Manidae > Smutsia > Smutsia gigantea. The sequence goes on from JAVSCE010017996.1 coordinate 40,932, forward strand.
TGGGAAAAGGAAGAAAGGGGAAAAGGAAATCTTAGTGGCAGAATCACATTATTTTAGGATAAGAATTATGTAAAGTTTGCAAAGCAACTTTATTTCACATTTGCGTAGTTCTCAGGGCATAAACTGCATAATCAGTCGTCCTAGCTCCTGGTCTTTCTTGGATAAAAACCTCCAGTTGTCTGTGGAGTATGTATTATTTGACAAGCCTTTATTTAATTAAACGTACTATCCACTAAGGATGTACAATTTAGTTCACATTCCAGTGGGGAAGAGCTACTTTTAAAAAAAACCCACTGTATTTCATACACAAAACAATTGTGAACAGGCTCTTGAAGAGACAGTTGTACATCCATGTTCACAGCAGCATTACTTACAATAGCTAAACATGAAGCGACCCAAAATGAACTTGGACAGATGAACAAATAAGCAACAAAGGTGGTATATATACACATGGTGGAATATTATGCAGCATCCAAAAAGGGAAAATTTTGACACACGCTACGACATGGATGAACCTTGAATATATTATGATAAGTGAAACAGGCCAGACACAAAAAAGCTAATACTGTATGATTTCACTTATATGAAGTCCCAAGAATAGTTAAAATCACAGAAACAGCAGTAAGAATGGTGGTTGCCAAAGTCTGAGGGGAAGGGAAAATGAGTTATTATTTAATGAGCACAGGGCTTCAGTTTTGCAAGCTGAAAACACCTTTGGAGATGGATGCTGGGGATGGTCGCACACTATGAATGCACTTCATGCCACAGAAGTGTACACTTAAACATGGTTAAAATGGTAGATTTATGCTATGTGTATTTTATCACAATAAAAAATTGTTTAAAAGCTACATTTAAAAATTGTAAGTATATAATAGAAACATAAACAGCATACTGTAGAGTCACAAAAGAAGCACTAATATATGTCTTAATTTAATTAATAATATATTCATATATGTGTCAGGTGGGGACACAGCCAGAGAAGGTGTGCAGTGGGGGGGACAGGTGAGTGAGGCCTCAGAGAACACAAGATACATTAGCATGTGCTTAATCAACTTCACTTGCCACCAGATCACCCAGCACCTGCTGCCTGATAACCGGGCTGTGGGCTGTGGGTGAACCCCCTTGAGTGCCCTCGAGTGCCCCTGACTCCCCCTCACCTGATGGCTTTTGTGCTTATCAAAAGCCAGAGGCATTAACCCTCCGTGTTTATGCCAGTTGCACATATTATTGTTATTACTCATCTGAATTAAATATTATGTAAACCAATTGTATGAGAGCATAAAAAGGAAGGGAACATTGGTCTGTAAAAACAAATGCTTTTTAAAGGCTCCATAAATTAATCACTATAAAAAAAATGGAAAATGTGTCACATTAAGTAAAACACCTTCAAGTAACTGGGAGAAAATCATAAATACTCTGGATGGATTTTGCACTCAGATTACTTTGCCAGTGCACTTAAGTTCCCTTCCTCTTCAATGAAGTCAAAACTAAAAATTGCAGAACGCAAAAAGGACAGAGGTAATGAGCCATAGGAAGTGTCAATGAACAGACTCAAAGGAAAAGGCTCGGCTCTCTGCTAAGGTTTGATGACTGAATGAGGCATGTATACGTTCTAATTTTAAGCAGTTAGATAAATGATACATGAATATACATGCATGATGCTGTATTAATTCCCTTTATCTACCACCTGATCAATCAGAGGTGTGATTCCCATGAAGACACAGTGGTTTACAACACACTCTGGAGCCAGACCGCCTGGGCTGAACTGTGGCTGTACCATGGGTGAGCTGGGTGACCTTAGGGAGATTAATCTGTTTGCACCTTAGTTTTATCCTCTGTTAAATGGAGCTAATAATAGTACCTGTCTGGGAAATTTGTTGTAAGGATTCAGTTAATTAGTATGCATACAGCACTTGGAACACGAAAGGCTATGCAAGTGTCAGCTATTGCGCACTGTCACGGCACTGGTCCAACTAGTAATGGCATTCTGCCAGGAGAGAGGAGGGCTGGGAGCAAGAGCGCATCTGGGAGAGGGAATGGCCGGCTGACCCCGCCAGCCGGAGGTGTAGTCCGCGTGGGCAGGGTGGACAATGGGGTGTCTCAGGTCCAGGGGGCGACGGTGCTTTCTGCTGTCCTCCTGACCTGCCCAGTGCCTCTTGGTCTCTTGGTACAGGCCAGGGTTTGAGATGCGAATGAACATAGAGACTGAGCGGTCTCAAACCCTAGTGAATTTACAGTTTAGTGAGAGACTCTGATGCATAAACCATATGAGAGAATGTTAAGAATGCATTATGTTTTCTGTATGTGAAAATGTGTTAGTGGCTCAAAGAGGAGGGTGCAGTGTTAAGTGCGACAGAAAATGACCAAAAGCCGATGCTGAGGATGGATAAAGTTTATCCATACATGATAGCATAAAATAGTAAGTACCAACATGCACAGTTATCACTCCAATTAATGGACAAGGTAATCCACAAGCCCTTTTCAAGAGTTAGAGCAACAAAGAAACCTCCCGCCCTTTGCTAAGAGATGTGGGAAGTGTCACTTCTGTGTCATAAGGTCGTGGGTATTTTCTATTTGACTTCTCCTTGATAAAACCCTGAAATATATCATTAAGCCACATCACCTCTCTAGGATTAAGTCATATGACTTCTGAAATATTCCTTTTTTCCAACTTCCCATTTTTTAACTCTCTAGCTTAGACACCTGGCAAGATAAAGATGAACATGAAATGTCGAGAACAACCAAGGAAAGGCTATCACTACTGATCACTCCTTCCCTCCAACACAGCACGACACAAGGAGGTTCCCTGACATGGCCCCGCTGTGCTGTCACATGTCCTGGGCAACACCGTTCTGGCATTTTTATTCTGTGCCTCATCTTGACATTGTAGACATGGGACGAGGGAGCTGACGTCTTCCTGGATGCTTACTGAGGATTCAAAACGGACACTGCGGGAACCCAGCAGCCACCAGCCAGCAGGGGGACCCAGGTCAGAAACACGGCAGACAGGTGCTGAGATCCACCAGACTCCGACCCCACAGTTTCTTCACTGTGGGACACTGGAAAAGTTCTGTAAAGTGGACATGAATTCTTATCCTCCAGAATTTCTGGGAGATTAAGTAAAATAATTAAAATAGAGTACCTGCCACACTATAGGTAATGTTTCTCGAATGAATAAGCACAAAATATGGTTCTTTTTATTCTGCACCTTTTTCAAAAATACCTTCTAAGCTTTTCATTTCAGTAGTAACTGTATTTGTTTGCAAACCACAAGTCATGTGACTTAGTATTTCTTAACTTAAGAAGTGTGTGCCTCACAGCTGTGGAGGCTAAAGGTCAGAGGTCAGGCGGACAGCGCAGCTGGCTCTCCCGAAGGCCGTGAGGTGCGGCGCAGGGCCAGGCTCCCTCCGGGTCCAGGCTGTCTTTTCCCTGTGTCTTCACCTGGCCTTCCCCTACGTGTGTCTGTGTCTGGATCTTAAATTTCCCCTTTTTTAAGGACACCATGATCTCAGCTTAGCTTAGCTAATTATATCTGCAGCTATTTCCAAATAACGTCACATTCTGGGGGTTCGGACTTCAACAAACACATTTGGGTGGGGAACATAATTCCACCCCAAAGAGTAACGGAGGCTTTGTGCCATAATCCAAGCAACGTGCAGATATCGAAAATTAATGGTCTCCTTCCCAGCCCACCCCTACTGTGCTTTTAGCTTTTGGAATGTGCCCTTCCCTGTGTCTTTCTATGCCCACTCACACTGACACACGCACACCACATATATAGTCTCATATTTAGCACACACTTAGTCCTTTCATAAAAATTCAATCATAAAGCACATTATTTAGCCCCTTGCTTTTTTCACTTCACAATGTGTCGTGGTTATTTTGCTAAGTCAGTTAGTATAGACCTGTAAATATTTGTATAATATTCTACAGTATAAAGAAATAATAACCTATCAATACTTGTCCTCTTGGTGAATTTTCAGGGCATTTCCAGGATTTGGGGTGTCCATTTTTTAAATGCAACAATACACAGTTTTACTCAGCTTTTTCCTTAAAGCTAGCACTTTATTTAGGTAAGATTCCTAGAAGTGGCATTTCTAGGTCAAAGATGCACACTCTTTTATTTGCTATTACCAGATGACTTTCAAAAGTGTTTCACAATCCATACATTCACCAACAGTGCCTAAGAAGGATCAGTTCTCCCCACACTTTTGCCAATGTCAATTTGATCTGTGTCTTAAAATTTCTGCCTGACACATAACAAATACCTGTTAGGTTAATATATGCGTCTCTGACTACCAGTGAGGCACAGAATCTTTTCCAGTGTTGGCGGCCACTGTGTCCTTCATCAGGGAGTTGCTGAGTCCTCTTGTATACCTGCTCTCCTGTGATATTCCTAGTTTTAATCCATTTGCAGGAGTCACTGTACGTATAGAAAATTAATCTTCTCATATATGCACAATTCTTTCCCAGTCCATCATTTGTCCTTCAACTTTGTAATGGTACCTTTTGCCATTCAGAAATGTTAGGGTTTTATGTAGTGAGGTCTATCCCATTTTTTTATTGATTTGCAGATTTTTATGTCTTGTTCATAGATGTCCCTACCCTACCCCCTAGATTCATAATCTCCTTAATATAACCTAATAGTCTCCTTGTACTTATTGTACATTACAAATCTTTTTTTTTTCTTCTAGGTGAATGTTCCTTACTTTGACACTGTGAAAAAGGTAATGCTTCCCTTCCTCACTACATGGAAATGTAAGCATCACTATACACTGAGTTCTTATTTAAAGAATACTTGAATCGGTTTCTCGGCTCCGTGCTGTTTGACCAGCTTGTTCATTCTGAGCCAATATTCATATTATCTTGACGGCAGTAGCCATATGGCCATTTAATATCTGGTATGGCAAGTTCTCCTTCACTGCTTACTGTCTTTCATAATTTTCATGACACCTGTACACTTTTTCTTCCATATTAACTTTTTTTGGAAGTATATAGTTGATACACAGTATTATATTGGCTTCAGGTGTACAACACAGTGATTTGATGACTATATACATTACTGAATGCTCACCACGGTAGGTAGACTTACCAGCTGTCACCGTACAAAGATATTACAATATATTGTCTAGATTCCCTCTGCTTTACTTTATATCCCCGTGACTAATTTATTTATGATGGGAAGTTTCCATACTAACTTTAGAATTATTTTGACCAGTTAAAAACAACAGTAACAACCCAGATTGCTTTACATTTATGTACATATTGGGGGCTATTACAGCTTTCCTTACCCAGGTGTCACACACATCAGCTACATGAGCTTGTTTTGCGACCTGCATCTGAGAAAAGCTCTATGACATGCTCGAGGCCACGTGACTGGCAGAAGGCAAAAACTGCCTTTCCTGTCTCTGTGGTACAAATCCCACAACATGGACTGCCTGCTTCATTCATATCAGGAAGGAAGGTGATAAATTAAATTACTGAGGTTCTTCTGAACTACACAGCAGATTAACCATTTATAAGGCTGCCAGATGCAGGCAGAGCTTGGCCAAGCCTAACACCAGTTTATAAGCAAACTGTTAGCTTTTATCCCAATAAACAGTTTCTTTTCTTTAAAAGATCTTGATAGAGTAAGAATGAGAATAAACTTACACTTAATAAGTACCTGGAAGATTCCTGGCTCAAACTTGTCTTTACTAAGTTGAAGTTCTGGCATTACAGCTTCAATTTTTGGTATAAAAACTTCTTCTGAAATGTAAATACCCTTTTAAAGATTACTGCACATATTAGTGTGAAGCGGGTTCACTGCTACTCTTTAAACAGCCAGCTATAGTCTCTGTTGCAGTAAAGTTTTGGTCTTGGGTCATGGTTCATGGAGATGAGAATGGTACAGAAGAGGGACAACACCTCGGAGCTGCCTGGATGAACAGAAAGCTGGAGGCGGGCAGGAGCCGGGGAGGTGGGGGATCGGCAAGCACACAGCCTGAAGGGACCCAGGAGCTGGGAGATGGGGCAGAGTAAGAGGCGAGGGGCACACCAGTTTCTCCACTCTTCCCTGTGGGCTAATGACTTCTGCCCAGCCACTGGGGACAGAGGAAGCGGGCCGTCTCTCGGAAGCCGATGGCTGGCCGTGGCCGGCTCTGCCTTCCTCAGTCATGCCACAGACATCCTACCCCTCTCAGGAGCAGCCACCGCTTTTCTTAATGAAGTCCGGCCACCATCTATCATCTCTGCTTCTCAGAGTTAGAGCCCTTCTCAGAACATTTCAAAAAACAAAATGAGAACAGCAAGAACTTTAGTTCCTGGGGAAAAGCTCAGGTATAAGAGATGGACCCGCCAGGCAGCTAACAGGACAACCTAAGGACTCACTGGCCAAGTCAGGAACTCATCAAAGTCAGTCAGCCGACCAGTCGGCATTGTTAAGCACCAGCTGCCTGCAAATGAGTTTTTAAAAATTCCTCAGTGAAACAGATGGCTATCGGGCATGCACTACCTGAATCTTGTTAATTTTTCACATCACCCTGTTTTTGTTCTTGACAGAATAAAATCAGATCCTGCCCCTCTTATTAAATCAAAGTGGTGATAATATGCCTAAATATTCTACTTACTCTGTGTGTGCATTATGCATCTTTAAACTATTGGATCAAAGGCATGTTTATGATGTTTCCTCAAAAGAAATTGACGGGCAGGACACAAACTGATGAGCAAATAATTTTCATTATAGAGAGAAGTAACATCAAATTATTACTCCAGAATGTAGGATGATATATCAGTCAAGTATTCATTAACTTACTATGAAGATTGGCATCTACTTCAGAGTTGCTATATGTGGATATAATAGATTTGCTTAAAACATTTTCAGATAAAGGGGAGGTTATTTTAAAATGTGATACAAAATGTCCATTATTTAGGAGTTTATACCTCAATACTCTGCACTAAAGTGAAGCAATATTTTAATACAAGGAGGTGTCCAGAGCAAATATATGTTATTTGCAATAGACACGTGCCTCCACTGAGTAAACCAAAAAACACCCCTGTAGGAATGGAACTTCGTGAAAGTGGCGTTGGAGTAGAAGTTGCAGGTTCTGTGTACTATAGACAGAGCATGATCCGTTACTCTGCTGGGATATCACACACGGTGCAGAAGATGCAGATGAGATGACTCAAGAATGGGCTTTTAGAACTAGAAAAACCTACCAAACACAAAGCATTCTGGTCTCACACAGACCCAGTGTGCGTCACTGTGGCGCAGACGCAAGGACTGTAAATGCCGACATAAAAATTCACATTCAGTAGAAAACCTCACTGTGGAAGCTTCTTGCAGTTTTCTGTAATGAAAACATACCATCCCTAAATCAATCTGTCTTTGTGAATTTAATTTATTTAGTTTACAAGCTTGTTTACTGGGCATAGATGATAGTTTCATCTTTGTTCATCTAACCGATTCAGAGCATTCTGGACTCAGAGGTCCCCTAAGCGCTCAGCTTGGGGCAATCCCTTCCCACTCTTGCCCTCCTCACACTGGGTGCGGAAAGGCTGAGGCAGGAAAGTGCAAATCCCGGGACCTCTTCTAACCATGATTCTCCCTTTTCCCTCCATAGAACTTTCATTAAACACACTAAAGCATAGTATGAGCAACAGAAAAAAATGGAAAAGAGCTCCTTAGATGAATGAAATTTAAATTTAACACTAAAAATTACATCCTCCTAGAGCAAAACAAATGCACACTCATCTTGGAATAAGAGACCAAGGCAGGTGTTCTGGGCAGAAGGCCGTCACTGGTGGGGAGTGACCCCTTTCAATATTTAGTAAGGAGTCTCCGTGGAAAAAAGAAAGCCAAAGAAAGTATTAGCACCAATTTAGTAAAGAATTGGGTTGGCGCGATATAATTGCATGACTACACTTTGGTGTAAGAGTACAGGCATGTAATTTGCACCCCACTTGATGCCAAGCTCTGTGGTTAAAGGAGAAAGAAAAGTTGCATGTTACAAAGGCATCACTCAGAATGACTGGAAAAAGGGAATACTACCTTCAAAAATATATAATATGATTTTTTCTTAAAACTAAAAGGTTTATGTAATTGTAAGATAATTATGTAAATTAATATATATATATATATATATATAATAATTTGTGTTTTAAGTCACACAAATGAGGAGTAGGTGTATATATCTATAAAGGCTGTTCTAATTCTTACATCCCCAGGCTCTCAGAGTCCCTTGTCTAGAATCATCTTTGCTAACATTACAGAAAATCAGAAAATGTTTTTTCTGTACTCTCAACCCTGAAAAGAAAATTGTGGGGTGCCATTAAACTGCAGCGCCTCCCATCCATTTTTTAAAATGACTCAGCCCTTCTTATTTGAAATAGCTCAAAATTACAAAAGACCAAATTCCTCACTGTTTCACCCACACAATTCCCACTGCTTTTTTGTAAGTTGAATTAAACCCATCTGAAGCTACATATATCCAATTGGAATGTGATACAAGGTTAGTTTAATTCCAATTAATATTTATTTGGTGTTAAAGAAATTTCTTAGCATTTCTGTGAGAAGCAATTGTTATCAGTGGGTTTTTACTTCTTGACTGTGCACCACTGACGGAGCACTTGCTGTGTGGGAGGCCATCTGGGGACCTGGCTGTCCCCAAATGAACAGGGTACAGTCTTCCGGATTTCGAAACTAAGAACTGATAGAGGAGTAACTTTTTAGCTCTAACCTACGAAGATATTTATTTGCACATCCTCCAGGTAGATTTCACAAGAAAACGTAAAAGGATATCATAGCAATCATTGGTGAAATTTGGCAACTGTTCATTTCCCCAACTTGTCTAATCCCCCTCTCAGGGACTCGGGGGTCAGTGCACAGTTTCAGCGTCTCAAGTAACATGACTTCTATCAAATTATATTATTTAGACCATGCCACTCTCATTGTATGATTCTTTAAAAATGGAGATGACATGATTTAATAATTCTTTAAAGGCAGAGAGCACAGATGGATTCCAAATTCTTTCACCCCCATCTCTTCTTTCTCAGCAAACTTTGGACACGCAGCACATAGCCGTAGGAGGCACCCAGGCTGGCGCTCTGAGCTGTGGGCCCCCAGCCACCATGCATCCTCAGCTCGCACTTTCCAGCCTCTTAGCCCCAGACTACCCACATGCCAGTCCATTCTCTGTGAAAGTAATCGTTTTATTTCTATTTAAGCCTTTCAATATTGTCTTAAAACCTTTAGAAAAAAATCCAGACTTCTGGGGATGGCATCTGGGGGCTTTGTGATCCGGCCTTTCCGCAGCCCCCTCTGTGCCAGCCTCGTGAGTCCCAAAAATCTAACTGCTCTCTTGCCTCCTGGTCTCCGCATTAGTTTGGCCTCTACCTGGAATTCCCTTCCTGCCTTCTGCTCTCCTATTCTCACTCGCCTTCATGTGTCCTTCCATCGCTGCTTAGCTATCTTCTTCTCCAGAACCTTCTCTGATCCTCAGAAGGATCAAGTGACTATCACAGAGGAGGTTACAAGCCCATCAAAAATTGTCCCATAGAAACTTGTGCTCACCCCATCCTGACACTCTGTTGGTGACCACCTGTTCAGCTATCTGTTTCCACAATTATAAAAGCAGGGATCAGCTTTGTTCACCTTAGAATCTTCAATCCATGACATACTGGAGGTGTGCAGCAGACACATACCGAATAAAGAACTGAAGAGTCAATTTGCTCTTCCTGCAATGAAGCCTAGAGGTTGTCTACTCACATCAGCATGCAGTTCTAAGCCACCAAACTGGACATTCATGGAGGGCGGACAGCTCACACAGGAGATTATCTTGCTATAAATTATGCAAAGGGAAATCTATGTGAGGATAACTGCTTAAGACATTTTCTTTTGGAAAAGCGTTAAGAATCAATTTGCCTCTGGTTTTTAATTTACTGATGACCAGGGCAATAAAACAAATCAGAGAAGGGACAGAGAGCTCCATACAGATGGAGGAGTCATAATCCATGTCCATTGGTCCCAAAGGACACTGATGAAAGGCTGACTAACAAGCAACCATCCGTTGTCTGATCAACTTTCAGGTCTGTACACTGGCCAGCTGTCCTCTCCAGATGACACCTCCATCATCCCCCTGTGGTAACACATCTCTGCACATGACTATCTGGAATAAGTTTCATTACTCACCTAATACAAGCCAGGTCAGTACAAGCTGGCTAGAGACTCAGTCGAAAAAAGGATTCTGGCCAAAATGCCTCCGTCACCCAACTAGGTGCTCGTCCTCCTCACCAGCCCCAGCAGCCTGGGATTCCATTCTCGTTCTCGGCACTTCCGTTTTCCTTCATTCATGCACTGCTACTGCTTCTAACTGGTATAACTTTAAAAAGAAACCAAATTCAGCAAATGTCAAAGAATATTTCACACTGATTAAAATGAAGAGGATTTGTAACCAGTTCCCAGAAACCATTTCTGCTGTTGGTGACAGGTCTTTTCTTCACTGGTGAGAGCAAATTCCTCTAGCTGGCTAGGATTTTCATGTAAATGCTGAAAAATGAAGCAGGGGAAAATAAGCTGAAAATGAAAAATAAAAAAATGTTTGAAGTGCTCAAAATAACGACACAAACATTTCACGTCGGGGGTAGGGATTCTCACCAGCTAGCAGTATAGACATCTTGATCGTGTCTGTTTCATTCTCGCGCTTCAGTGGCCTGTCTACATGAAGCAGCTTCATCTCCTAGGTCGGGTGGCATCACTGGTAAGAGGGATATCCTGCTGACTCGAGGGCAGCCTCATCCTTCCAGATTTGATTAGCGTTTTTCACTCTTCTTCCCTTAGCTGCAGGATGATAAATGGCATACATAAAAGTCAGCCTGAGGTACTATAAGATTATGTGACTTGTAAATCAGCAAAGAGCAATTAGATAAGGGTTAATCCTGGTCCAAGGGCTGAGCATGTTTTATGGTATTTGGAGCTGTAAAGAAGGGAAAAGGCCCTGAGCTCAGCAGCTCAGTCGCACCGGCGCCCCTCTCGGTGTGTGATCTGGGGCAAGCCACAGAGGATGACATTCTCCCCATCCCTCCTCCCTCCCTCCATTCCCTGGGCGAGGCAGTGACAATACAGAGATGGTTAGGTGCGGTCTCCTAGGAGGTGTCTGATTGTCGGTTTCCTTCTCTGTAAAATGGGGCTTTCTTCATGAGGATTAAATAAAGTACATTTTTTAAATGGCCAGGAGCCACACAGATGTTAAATGTGATTATAATAACTAAAAATAATGACGAAGATGTCTCACGAATAGAGGACCTCACTGAAATATATTTGCTTTACTTTTTAAAAATCTTGTTTCTTGGAAAAAAATTCAAGTTTACAGAAAAGTTGCATGATTAAGAACAGCCATCAACTCAGGTCACCTATTTATAGCATTTTGTTTGCCCCATTTGCTCACTCTCTCTTTCCTTTTCCCTGAACCACTTCACATGCATCATGACCTGTTGCTCCAAGACATTTCAGTGTCTCCTGAGACTAGAGGTATTCGCTTCCATCACTATAGTATTTTCAACTTTAGTAAACTTAACGTTGACACAGTACTGTTATCTCATTTGTGTCCATGTCCCAATTTTGTCAGATGACCACCTAGTGGCGGCTCATGGCATGTCCTGCCTCCTCCGGGTGGGCTTCGGCCCTGATCAGCCATTGCCTTCAGTTGTGTGCTCAGTTAGCCTCCTTTAATCTGGACCATTTCCAAACTCTTTTTTGTCTTTTATGATATTGACAGATTTTAAGAATGCAGTTCTCCTTTAAAAAAAATAGAACCTTCCTTATTCTTTAGTTGTTTTGCTTTTTAATCATTATTTTCTATGCATCAACTGGAGTTTCCATTCCTACCACCAGGCACCCGGCAGCCATCCCTGCCTGTGAAAACATGATGTACACGTGGAACCGGACTTGCCACAAGTGGTGATGTAGTATGGGGTCCTCCCCGTCCTCCCTGCCCTATTTCTCGCCCTTGTTCTTTGGTGGTTCCATGGGCCCTTGGACTGGGGCATCCAGGGCACTCTCCCTTCCTGCTGTCTGTGCTGAGTGGGTCGTGGTCCGCTTGGGTCTGCTCCCCTCGTTCCCACGGGGACATCAGGAGGTGCTGAGGTCCTGGCAGCCCCACGAGAGGCACCATCAGTTTTTGCTGCTGGTTCTAAATCGTCCTCCCTTCTCCGGCCGCATCCCCCACCTTCCTGGCCGCTGTAACTGCTTCCGACTAAATGACAGATTCCTACCACAGTTGTCCTTCTGAGTTATCAGCAGGCGACTTTGAGCCTTATTTCGCTTGAACCTCCCATCAAGTGTGTTCAGCAGGCCACGCTATCACCATTCTGCAGATAACAGCCTCTGGGACAGAGGGTCAGACACCTTAAGTGATTTCCCCACAACCAGGTGCTTAGAGGTGACCAATCAGGCTGCAGTCCAAGGCTTCTGCACAGTTTGATGCCTCCGGACACTCACCTCATGCCTATGGCTGGCCTGGGACCCCTGACATGGCACCAAGCACCACACGTGGGGGCTCATCTGCCTTTCCTCTTATGGAAAATGGTAGAGGTGTTTTTAAAGCACATTTAGGACACATGGTGCTTAGGATCTTACTTAAGTGATATTTGGCAAACATATAGAAACACATTTGGTGTGACACCCATTTAGCAAATTTGAAAGAAACTCAGAGCCCTGGTAAATCTTCCACACATATTCATCAAAATTTATCTGAGCTCTCAAGAGCAATGGCTTTAAGTGAAGAGCATATTTCAAGGCTACTAACCTGCAAATACACATCCAACAACCGGCAGGGAAGGAATCTAAAACACCCAGCTTTCTTATTAACAGTGTAACATATGCTCATTAAAGAAAATATAGAAATATATGAAATTTAAAAAGGGATGAACAATATGTTGGCGAGGATGTGGAGAAAAGGGAACCTTCCTACACTGCTGGTGGGAATGCAAATTAGTTCAACCATTGTGGAAAGCAGTATGGAGGTTCCTCAAAAAACTCAAAATAGAAATACCATTTGACCCAGGAATTCCACTCCTAGGAATTTACCCTAAGAATGCAGCAGCCCAGTTTGAAAAAGACAGATGCACCCCTATGTTTATCGCAGCACTATTTACAATAGCCAAGAAATGGAAGCAACCTAAGTGTCCATCAGTAGATGAATGGATAAAGAAGAGTGGTACATATACACAATGGAATATTATTCAGCCATAAGAAGAAAACAAATCCTACCATTTGCAACAACATGGATGGAGCTAGAGGGTATTATGCTCAGTGAAATAAGCCAAGCCGAAAGAGACAAGTATCAAATGATTTCACTCATATGTGGAGTATAAGAACAAAGAAAAAAACTGAAGGAACAAAACAGCAGCAGACTCACAGAACCCAAGAATGGACTAATAGTTACCAAAGGGAAAGGAACTGAGGAAGATGGGTGGGAAGGGAGGGACAAGGGGGAAAAGGGGGCATTACGATTAGCAGACAATGTTGGGGGGGCGTGGGGAGGGCTGTACAACTCAGAGAAGACAAGTAATGATTCTATAGCATCTCACTATGCTGATGGACAGTGACTGTAATGGGGTTGGTGGGGGGGACCTGATGAAGGGGGTAGTTTAATAATCATAATATTGCACATGTATTTGTAGATTAATGATACCAAAATAAATTATAAATAAAAAAAAGAAAAAGGGATGAACATTAACCACCTAAAAAATGTGGAACTAAGAGAAATTGACTTGTAAGTGGCTTGAATGTGGCCACACTGGTTGTTCACAGCCCTAGATCAGATCTTGGATCTCGTGGCTGGTAGTTTTTATGAGTTATCTATGAATGCAAATTCAAAAAAAATTCCAATCCTCTCATATAGAACAAAAGTATGCACTTACCTAAATTATATAGTCAAAATAGACTTTTAGAAAAAGCAAACATGAAATTGATCAAATACTTTTCTTAAAGAAAAAAAATTGATTATATGGAGGCTTTACTGAGGAAAATGCAGGTGAGATATGTTAAGCCTCCGGGGAGTAAGAGGGAGGAAGGTGTGCATGGGGAGGGGGGTGTCTTGTTTCTCCAGGGATTTAGCCAAACTTTGGGTGTTCTTGATGACGGCATCCATTCAGGTTGACTTTTGTATATGCTGCAAAGTTGGAGACCAGGTCCATTTTTTTGTATATGGATGTCCAGTTGCTGCAGCACCATTTGTTTCATGTTTTGAATAATCATGTATGAGATCAACTCCACAACATCCCGAATGAAAACTGCACACAGGTGACATGCATATTATATTGCATGTGTGAGCGTTCTTCCCCTTGCAGGAGACTTCTCTAGGAAACAGAGTTAATGTTTCAAAAGTTCACCCAGAGATGAGGAACTTTAAAATGAGACATAAGCAGGCCACGTTATTGTGCTTTGTAAATCAGCTCTCATTAGGAATTTTCTTAAGGAAATCACAGGTCGGTGTTAAAGAGAGTAATATTTGAAGAAGCGTAAGTGAAACAATTGCTAGAATTCATCAAACACCCGAGGTGTAAGAACGCAGACTGTAAAACCTGCAGCTCTGTAAACTAGCTTGCCAGAGATGCTCCTCTTCATAACGTGCCCGTTCGTGGAGTCGAACTGTTCAAAAACCGTCCGCTGGGTGGCGCCATGGTGCTGCCGCAGTAAGGAGCTTGTGGCTCTGGGGAGAGGCTCAGCCGGGGACTGCCCGCAGGATTCTTCAACCTGTGGTTGTACCACGATACGTGCCAGCAGCAGACAATCGCCTCAGTCGTCTGTGCGGGGGTGGGGGCGGGGAAGAAGAAGCGTGTGCAGGTCGTTCAGGCAGGGCCCGGAAGGCAGGGTTTAAGAGGACCTGCCGGGCAGGTCGAGCTAGTGGATGGAGGAAAGCCAGCCCAGCCTTTTATCTCTACATTCTTAGAAATGTCTCGCAGGGTTTTTTCCTCCCTTCCTATGACTTGATTCACAGCATAAAAATGGACACAATGTCAGCCCACATGGAAGCATGCAGTAAAAGGTTGAGCACCTGCCCTGCTCCCCTTGTTGGGCACATAAGTTACCAGATAGAAGGACTCGGCAAGACTGAGCCTCAGTCTCGGCAGGCCGGTGCGGACGAGGCTGCAGATGAGCAGAGAGGCAGAAGTGAGCTGAGGCCCTCTAGCGGGAAGAGCCCTGTGGACCGGTTCATTCTACCCGAAGCAGGAGGGAAGTAACATCTGTCCTCCAGGGAGGTTTACCAGTTCAAAGAGAATCCTCAGGAAATGGATTGCTGTTCCCGGCTTCAACCCACCTGTGCAGACATCACAACGAGGAGTTAAAGAGTTAATCAGTCAAGTTTGGATTATCAGGGACTGTGGGGAAGATAACAGCACCTGCTAATCAAGGACCAGGTACATGCTTCACTTGTGCACAGATTCTCTCCAGTATAGAAAAAAAGCTACCCTCATGTATGGCTGCCCTCTGGAATTATTCTGGCATTCTCTTTTCTCATCTGCAGGCTAAAGAGAAAGATGCTAACAGGACACATGGAGGAAGAAAAAGAAAGAAACGTTTTTAAAATGAACCATTGTGTTATGGTCAACAAAGCACAGGGCCGAAAAGTAAGAAAGCTTAGCTTAGAATTCTGGTTCTTCCACTTTTGAATTGTGGGATTGAGGACAAGTCACTTGGCTTTTTGATAATGCCATTCATGCCTCTATAAAATAGGGGACTAGTCATCGACAGGTCTGCTGTAAGGAAGAGACAATGTAATGGGTGATTTTTGAAGAGTTTATTTGTGGCCATAATTTGCACTGCAAAACTGTCTCCTCTAAATTCCCACGAAGGAATCCCACAAATCCTCAAGTCTATAGCAGATTGGAATAAATACACATGATCACAAAACACAGCTTCAGTAGAGACACACCCAGGTATGACACGAAAGCCATCTGGGAATGGTAGGAACCTGGCTGGTCTGCCCCAGCAGGAAGACCCGCTGTAAGGAGGGGCCGGAGCAGTGGGGAGAGAGGAAGGAAGGCACGGGAGCAGTCTTTCAAGGGGAATGCTGCAGGGAGAGGCCCTTCTTCATCCCCATGTTCCTGTCCTTGGGGAGGGAGTTTTTCTAAGCTGACCTTCCTGGCCTCTGCCTCTCCCTTAACTCCTCCAGCAGAAAGGTGGAGGAAGACATCTGACCGGGGAGTTTGGGCTGAGACATGGGACAAGCATAAGCTCGCCCTCTCCGCTTCCTTCTCTCGTGGCCCCAGCCTGCCGAGACCCTGCTTTCTGGGCCACTTTGTTTCCATAGTGCTGCTGTAAATACATCATGGGGCACATGGCAAAAAGGGGCTCCCCAATACCGAATTCCAGGATTAGACCTGCATTTTCCATAGATGCTAGGAAATCCAGGCCTTCCCCACAGAAGCCAAGTCCCCACTTACACAGCTGAGCTTCCCCAATGGCCCACCCGATCTGCCACAGAACATACTTTTCATACAATAATTCTAGGACTGTCAGTGGTGTTCACTGCTGCAGTGTTCTGATCAGTCTATAGGCAAAGCATAGGTGACATATCCAGTTACCGAAGAGAATGTAAGTGCTTTAAATCTTGATGGTGAAACTTTCATAAGATTGTATATCAGGTATACTTTAATGAAAAAAACCAACCGACTATGGCACCAAAAAAAAAAAATTTTTTTTGATGGTGTAAAAACAGTGGGATTATTGATCAATAGTGAAATGCAGAGGAGAGAGTTGGTGTTATGTACTGAATACTTGTGTCCCCCCAAATCCACATGCAATCCTTACCCCCAGTGTGAAGGTTATGAGGCAGGGCCTGGGGCGGTAACTAGGTCGTGAGGGTGGAGCCTCTGCGAATGGGGTCAGTGCCCTTCTGTAAGAGACCCTAGCGCCTCTGGGCTGTGCTCTGTCCTATGGGGACACGGTGAGGAGGTGGCCCTCTGCAAACCGGGAAGTGGGCCATCTCCAACAGCAGATCAGCTGGTGCCTTGGATCTTGGACTTTCTAGCTTCCAAAATGGTAAGAAATAAATTTCTGTCACTTAAGCCACCCAGTCTATGGTACCGGGTTATAGCCCCAAACTAAACAGCATGATCTTTAAAAACCATACATGACTCATTATTCCCCTGCTTAACACCTCCCTGGCTTCCCCCCCTCCCCGGGAATAGAATCCAAACTTTTTCAGTGGTCTCCCAGACTCTATGGGATCGGCCTCCGCTGTTCTCCTGTCTCATCTGAGCACACTTAACCTTCTGAGGAAGAGCCCTACTGTTCAGGCCTTCTGATGGCTCCTAAAAAATGGGAGCTTTTCCGGTGCCATCCCACCTGCCTGGAGTTTCCCTCCATCTGCATTCTTCTCATGCTTTGAGCCCCAGTGTAAACATCACCTGATCAGAAAGCCACCACCTAATCACCTGTGGTTTCATGTGCAGCAGCCTGTTCTGCTCCCCAGCCTCCTGCATAGTGCATAGTGATTATCTTGGGTGGTCGTGGACCTGCTTGATTTGTGTTGTTTGTCTTTTTTTACCTTACCGAAATATAATTGACACATTCCATTGTGCAGGTTTAAGGTACACAGCATGTAGATTTGAAACACATATATTGCTGAACAATTACTCCAGTACGGCTGGCTGACACCTCCACCTGATACAATTACCATTTCTTTTTTGTGGGAGAACATTTCCCATCTGCTGTCCCAGCAACTTCCCAGTGTAGAGTACAGTGTCAGCTGTAGTCACCACGCCACACAGTGGGTCTCCGGGACTTACTCGTCTTGGAGCTGAGAGCTTGTGCCCTCTGATCAGTGCCTCCTCATATCCCCTAACCCCCCTTACTCTCTAACCTCCCTGCGCTCCGTTTCTATAAGCTTGGCTCAGAGGCCAGGAAAGTGGAGTCCACTTGTAAGCCGCATCATACAGTATCTGTCTTGGCCTGTCTGACTGACTTAGCGTGATGCTCTCCAGGTCCATCTGTGCTGCTACGAATGGCAGGGTTTCCTTCTTTCTAGGGCTCAATAGTATTTGAGTGTGTGTGTGTGTGCGTGCGTGTGTGTGTGTGTGCGTGTGTGTGTGTGGTGTGTGAATGATGCTATAAGGAACATAGGGGTGCAAATATCACTTCGAGATCCTGAATTCATTTCCTTTGAATGTATTTCCAGTCTCTCTCCCTGAAATGAAAACTCCCTGAAGACAGGGACCTTGTCTGTCTCGTGTTCTTTTGTAAGTAGAGTGCCCAGCACAGGGCCTCGCTTCATGAATATTTGTTGATCGACAAAAGGAATGAAAGATCATTGAATCATAGTTTATCTAAGTTATTGGGAGATTACAGAGAATCTGGGGTTTGAGGGGACTCGTGAAGTTCTCTGTAGGATGAGGGAACAGCGCATTCACGGTAAGGAGATACCGGAGTCGGGGTTCCCACAGCCTGGAGCGCACGTGCCCCTCGCGCAGTAGGGGCGCTAGGACTTCCGTTAGTGCCTCCTTCTACTTAATCCTTTCTTAGTTTTAATTTTCGTGTACATGTGCATAACATGTTGCTTTTAAATATATAAATATTAAATAAATAGTGAACATAAAGAGAGGCAAGCCCCAAATTATTCTTATTAAAAGCCTATGTGACCAGGAACAGTGAGGAGACCTGTACCAGGCCACATAGGGAGACCCCTGTGTGCACAGAGGCTGGAATGCTAGGCAGGCGAGGCTGTGTTATATGTGCTACGGAGGACGTTTAGGCTTTGTTATTGAGTCCATGATAAGCTAGTGAAAATGGGGACTTTTTGCTTCTTCTTGGGAGAATGCCTCTTTTTAATTAATGAGTTTTTTTAATTCCTTTTATTTTTTGAGACATTAAAAGAAAAATATTCAGAAAGTCATATAAAAATAAAAATAACTGTCATTGCCACCCAGACTTAACAAGCCCTAACATTTTGTCACACTGGTGAGGACTTTTCTAAGGAAAGAAGGACTAGCGGATAAATGGAGGCCTGTCCGCTGCCCTGTCCCGTTACCTAGCTCTCTCCCTCCAGACCCTGTCTGCAGACAGTACACGGCTGCTCTCAAGATCTTTGTCGATAAATCAGCTGAACTGCTCTCTAGTGTCCCACTGGGTGAAGGACCACTCACTTGGGCATTCCCCTACAGATGAACGCTTGGGTTATTTCAGATATTTCTGCTGTTACTAGCAGGTTTTTGGTAAATACCTTTTATCATATTTAAAGAGATTCTTTATATGTATAACCTTGTAGAATTTTTTTATAAGTGAATCTTAAATTTCATCAAATATTTTATTATGATTATCTGCTGAGATGTTTATATAATTTTACTTCTTCAGTGTATTAAATTACATGGATAGATTTCCCAATACTAAACTATTCATGATTTATATGAGAGACTCAACACTGAATATAATTACTATTTTTAAATACTGCTACTTGGATTTAATGGGCTAATAATTCATTTCATAATTTTGAATCTATGTCTATAAAGGAGATATGTCAAGCATATTGCTTAGTTTTAGTGTGCAAGATTATGCGAGACATATACAAGTTGAATATCTTTTCCTTTTTTCTCTCTTGTCTGAGAAAGTTTATCTATTCCTTGGAGTTTTCATGCAACTCATCTTTTGTTACCTGAAACATGTTCTTGGAAGAGTAGATTTGTGAAAACAGATATAATTTACTTGGTGACTTTTTCTTTTATTTGAGGTTTCCATTTCATCTGAGTTTGTTTTAATATTTATATTATTTCCTATATATTTGTCTTTAAAGTTTTTCAATTCATTGTTAAAAATATTGGCTGGTCTCCACGATTTTATATATTTAGATTTACAGTATTTGTGCTTATGTCTCTATTGTTCCTATGATTATGTCCCTGAGTTCCTATTGCAGTTGTTAGGGACTGCTTTTTATTTTTTGGTAAGTTTTCTTAAGGACATATATTTTTTATCTGTCTTTTCAAATAAGTTTCGAGTTTGTTAATTGTTCCTATGGTGACTTGTTTCCTTTCCATTTCTGATCTTATTATTAGAACCTCTTAAATTGTTTTCTGCTGGATTCTTACTGTATCATGTTTTTAGTGCCTTGATTTTAATCATGAAATCACTTACTGAAAATAATTTGTATTGTTTATAAGAAAATACACCAAAGTATAAACTGTTTTCTAAATATTATGGCTGCATAGTATAAATTTTGAAATGTATTTTTTTTTGGCTCAGTCTTAAATATTGTATTATTTCATTTGTGGTTTTGTTTTTAACCTGTGAACTATTTGGGAGTGTTGGGTATTTTTTAAACTATCATTTTGTGGTTACTAATTTATTTACATGATAGTTAAAGAATATGGTCTGTGTGATAATAACTCCTTAGAATTTGTTGAAACATTCTCTGTTACCTAATACATGTGCAATTTTTATAAATGTTCTCTCTGTGCTTGAAAAGAATGTATATTCTTTATATCCTGGGCAAACAGTTTTGTATGTACATGCATGTCTAAGTAAGATAAACTTATAATTTAGTAGACCAAATATTATTTATCCTTAGGAATTCTTGTTGTCCATTCTGTTTTGGATCAAGTTTTTCTAAATTATTCAAACATGATTGTGGCTTTTTCCATTTATCTTTGTAGTCTGCTTGGTTTTGCTTTTTATAGTTCATTTATATTTAGTTTGAGTTATATACTTATGCTCTTATTGTATATTTCATGTTTACTGTATTTTATTCCTGATTTTCTTTCTTCTACTCAGCAGGTAAAATTTTGTCTGATGTGAGTTATACATTCTATTTTTTTCTTCTTGTGAGTAACTATACTTATTTTTCTATAAGTTTCTGAAGCATATGAATGCTGTTTTTCCCCGCAAAACACAAGTACTTTAACATACCCTCTTTCCTTAGACTCATCAGCCCTACCCTTTTGCTGAATTACAATAATAACAGCATCTAGACTTATAGACTTCATTAAGGGTTGTTCAATACTTTTCTAAAATTTGGCTTTGTAGGTAAAAAACAGACTTGACTATACTATCTAATTACTCTTACTACTCAAGTATTTCCATATTAAATGAATGTGGAAGAATTACACACTGTATGTTTGAATTAGAATTTGATAGAGACTCTCCTTTATTTGCTCAGGCTTCAAGAGCAAAACTAGGGATCCAAGGAATCAGAATTAAGGAAAATAGTATTGAAAGTGCTGGGTAGGTAGAATTCCGGGAAGATGGCGGTATGAGCAGGGCGGCAGAAATGTCCTCCCAACACTATATTTATTTACGAAAACACAGAAAATACATCTATTCCTAAAAGAGAGACGAGAATACACAGGAAAGCGCACAGCGTGCAGCTACACCCGAGAGGACTCGGCACCCCAAGAGGCGGGTAAGGTACGGAGCCGCGACCCGGCGGGACCCGAGCCCTCCCCCACCCCAGCGCACCGGCGGGGAGGAGAGGATTCAGAGCCGGGAGGGAGTGGAAGCGCACCTCACGAAGTAGCCAGCCCCGGTGATCTGCGCGGGGAGCGCTGACCCACATTGCGCAGCGCAGCGGAGATTGGAGAGACAGAGGGGCAGGACCTGAGCGGGGAATGCGCCAGGGTGCTTGCAGCCGGCTTCCGGGAAGGAAAAAAAAAAAGCGCGCGCTTTCTTCAGCGGTCTTAAAGAGACAGGAGCCCAGCGGAGGAGCCGGATCGCCCCAGCACACCCAGCCCAGCAGGCTGGGAGTCCTGGGGAGTTTCAGACGCCTTAGCTGGCGACTGAGGAAGCGTAGCCATACTTAACACTTCTCACTGAGATCAACAGCCTCCTATTCGTTCCCACCCTGCCAGAGCGATAAAGGGCCCTGCGGAGCGGCACAGTCACAGCTGTGGAATAGTGGGGCAATAGCGCCACCTAGAGCATTCCCACAGAATCTACGTCCGGTGGGCATTTTTTTTTGTTTTTT
Source organism: Smutsia gigantea (assembly GCA_032199065.1). Lineage (NCBI taxonomy): Eukaryota > Metazoa > Chordata > Mammalia > Pholidota > Manidae > Smutsia > Smutsia gigantea. The sequence continues at coordinate 62,864 of JAVSCE010017996.1, forward strand.
TTTGTTTTCTTTTGTTTTGTTTGTTTTTGTTTTTTCTTTTCTTTCTTTTTTTCTTTTTTTTCTTTCTTACTTTTTTCTTTTTTTTCTTTTTTTCTCTTTTTTTTCTCTTTTTTTTCTTCTCCTTTTAAAGTCTTAAAGAGCCCAGCTGACATACGTGGCAACTATCAGTGACCAAATTATACAGCCATGAAAAGACAGAGGAATATGGTTCAGACCAAAATCAACCAGACAACCCCAGAGAGGGAGTCTGAAGGGATGGAAATGCACAGCCTTCCTGAAAAAGAATTCAGAATAAAAGTCATAACCATGCTGATGGAACTACAGAGAAATGTGCAAGAGCTGAGGGAGGAAGTGAGGGAACTGAGGAAAGAAAATGCAGAAATCAGACAAGCGATTGACGGGCTTAACAGCAGAATGGATGAGATGCAAGAGACTGTTAATGGAATAGAAAACAGAGAACAGGAGTACAGAGCAGCTGAGGCAGAGAGAGATAAAAGGATTTCTAGGAATGAAAGGATATTAAGAGAACTGTGTGACCAATCCAAACGGAACAATATTCGCATTATAGGAGTACCAGAGGAAGAAGAGAGAGAAAAGGGATAGAAAGTGTCTTTGAAGAAATAATTGCTGAAAACTTTCCCTCGCTGGGGAAGGAAGTAGTCTCGCAGTCCACCGAAGCTCATAGGTCTCCCAACACAAGGGACCCAAGGAAGACAACACCAAGACACATAATAATTAAGATGGCAAAGATCAAAGATAAAGACAGGGTATTAAAGGCAGCTAGAGAGAGAAAAAAGATCACCTACAAAGGAAAACCCATCAGACTATCATCAGACTTCTCAACAGAAACCTTACAGGCCAGAAGAGAATGGCATGATATATTTAACGTCATGAAACAGAAGGGCCTCGAAATAAGAATATTGTATCCAGCACGATTATCATTTAAATATGATGGAGGGATTAAACAATTTCCAGATAAATGAAAGTTGAGAGAGTTTGCCTCTCATAAACCACCACTACAGGATATCTTAAATGGACTGCTCTAGATGGAAGCACTCCTAAGGCTAAAAAGATGTCACCAGAGAAAATAAAAGCATAGCAAAGAAAGCAGACCATCCAAATACTAACTAAAGGCAAAGAATAAAACACCTATTATAGAAAGAATGGAGGAGGAGGAATAAGAAGGGAGAGAAAGAAAGAAACATCAGACTGTGTTTACAATAACTTAACAAGACAGTTAAGTTAGATTGTTATATAGTAAAGAAGCAACCCTTGAACCCTTGGTAACTACGAATCTAAAGCCAGCAATGGCAATAAGTACATATCTATCAATAATCACCCTAAATGTAAATGGACTGAATGCACCAATCAAAAGACACAGAGTAACAGAATGGATAAAAAAGCAAGACCCATCTATATGCTGCCTACAAGAAACTCACCTCAAATCCAAAGATATACACAGACTAAAAGTGAAGGGATGGAAAAGATATTTCATGCAAAAAAAAAAAAAAAAAAAGCAGGTGTTGCAGTACTTGTATCAGACAAAATAGACTTCAAAACAAAGAAAGTAGCAAAAGATAAAGAAGGACATTACATAATGATAAAGGGGCCAGTCCAACAAGAAAGTATAACCATTATAAATATATATTCACCCAACACAGGAGCGCCAGCATATGTGAGACAAATACTAACAGAATTAAAGGAGGAAATAGACAGCAATGCATTCATCTTAGGAGACTTCAACACACCACTCACTCCAGAGGACAGATCAACCAGACAGAAAATAAGTAAAGACACAGAGGCACTGAACAACGCACTAGAACAGATGGACCTAACAGACATCTACAGAACTCTACACCCAAAAGCAACAGGATACACATTCTTCTCAAGTGTACATGGAACATTTTCCAGAATAGACCACATACTAGGCCACAAAAAGAACCTCAGTAACTTCAAAAATATTGAAATCCTACCAACCAACTTCTCAGATCACCAAGGTATAAAACTAGAAATAAATTTTTGAAAGAAATCAAAAAGGCTCACAAATACGTGGAGACTTAACAACACTCTCCTAATTAATCAATGGGATAACGACCAAATCAAAACAGAAATCAAAAAATATATGGAGACTAATGACAACAACAACACAAAGCCACAACTTCTGTGGGACGCAGCAAAGGCAGTTCTAAGAGGAAAGTATATTGCAATCCAGGCCTATTTAAAGAAAGAACATTCCCAAATGAACAGTCTAAAGACACAATTACTGAAATTGGAAAAAGAAGAACAAATGAGGCCCAAAGTCACCAGAAGGAGGGACATAATAAAGAGATTAGAGAAGAAATAAATAAAATTGAGAAGAATAAAACAATAGAAAAAAATCAATGAAACCAAGAGCTGGTTCTTTGAAAAAATAAACAAAATAAACCCCTAGCCAGACTCATTAAGAGAAAAAGAGAATCTACACACATAAACACAATCAGAAATGAGAAAGGAAAAATCACGACGGACCCCACAGAAATACAAAGAATCATTAGAGAATATTATGAGAATCTATATGCTAACAAGCTGGAAAACATAGAAGAAATGGACAACTTCTTAGAAAAATACAACCTTCCACGACTGACCAAACAAGAAACAGAAACTAAACAGACCACCAGCTTAATGAAATCAACTTGCAATCAAAAAAACTACCCAAGAACAAACCCCGGGCCTGATGGATTCACCTCTGAATCTCTTCTACCAGACATAGAGAAGAAATAACACCCATTCTCCTTAAAGTTTTCCAAAAACAGAAGAGGAGGGAATACTTCCAAACTCATTCTATGAAGCCAGCATCACTCTAATACCAAAACGGGGCAAAGACCCCACCAAAAAAGAAAATTACAGACCAATATCCCTGATGAACGTAAATGCAAAAATACTCAACAAAATATTAGCAAACCGATTTCAAAAATACATCAAGAGGATCATACACCATGATCAAGTGGGATTCATCCCAGGGATGCAAGGATGGTACAACATTCGAAAATCCATCAACATCATCCACCACATCAACAAAAAGAAGAACAAAAACCACATGATCATCTCCCTAGATGCTGAAAAAGCATTTGACAAAATTCAGCATCCATTCCTGATTAAAACTCTCAACAAAATGGGTATAGACGTCAAGTACCTCAACATCATAAAGCTATATATGACAAAC
>JAVSCE010017997.1:0-33597 GCA_032199065.1 Smutsia gigantea
TAGTGTGATGGCTGTTTATTTGAATTATGCTCGTATTACTGGAAAACAGAGAACCAAAGGACATCCCATGTAGTGGGTTTTGGTCTGGTTTAATGGTCAGTTCGGATCCCAGCTGTGCTGAGTCAATTGACTTTGCAGAAAGTTACCATCAAGCAGGACCAACAATCAGATCAACCTGCCACACCGAGTTTGAACATATCACCCAGACACAGACTTGGGCAAGAGGAGCTCACTTACTCAGCTTCTCCACACTTTTGCTTTCTTAAAGCTTTTCCATTATTTATTCCTACTTGGTAAGCTTTCCTGCCACAAAGGAGAAAAATCAAGACTAGAAGGAATTACACTATTTTTAGTTTCAATTACAAGAGCTGGACAACACAAGGACAGATCCAAAATGGGCCTTTAACATAGCAATTGATTCTTTTCTCACCGTGGGGAATGGTTATCATTGGTGAGTTATTAAAATAGAAAGCTTCAACTCTATTTAGTTTCTGTCAGATGCCAAAATCCACATTGAGAATGTTAACAAAAAAGCCCATATAATCTTTACCAAAATGTCAACAATGTAGTATGTCTCTGCATCGTGCTGTAACTACTGGATTTCATGCTGGGGGAAATGTTTGGAGGAGCCTGAGAACCATTCTGAGTTACCAGCAGTGCGGATCTTTGATACTGTTATCTGAAAGTGTGAGATGGATGTCTTCAGAGGACAGATTCCCATGCTGAAATGGGCTGAATGACAGAAAGCTCACTCGAGGCTTAAAACACTGTGGCTTACACCTAGCTCTCTCCTGGATGCCTGTAACAAGGACTTCTGAACGTAGTAAATGATAACACTGGTCACTGAAGCAACTCCCACCTCAGCTGCATTCTGGAATTTACCATTTCCCAGTGTGTAGCTCTTGTGAGTGAATGATACACAGTCTTCTGTCATAAAAGATTGATTTTTCACTAACAATTCTGTACTGTTCATCACTGGACTTGTCTCTGCATCACCACCCAAATGGACAAGCCCCTTTAAACTGCATATTTTGAAAATGCATTGTTTTTTCTAAGTTCAGTTTATCTCAATAATTAATTTTTTTTAATCAACCAAACTTTTCAAACTTGGTGAATTATATTCAAACAACAGAATTACATTTTAAAATAATCAGTATTGATTTTACTTAGAAAACCAAGGAAAAATCCAGAAAATGAGCTAAAGACTGGCCTTTTGAATATTAAGACCTGTTCTGCTATCAATGCCTTCATCCCAGGTTCCAAGATGACCTCCTCAATGATGCCACATTGATCAGAGATTAGGAAAGGGCATTTCAAGACAGCTCCTAATAAAAGGGATTTGAGGAACACTAAAAATCCTATCCCCATAGAAATTCATGATTCAAATTAACACATTAAAGGCTCTGTGAACCCAAAGATAAAAAAGCTTTTAAAATTTTGCTTAACTTAATGTTTCCATCTCCTAAAAATCCATACTTGAAAAACATGAGCAAAGCATAAAGGAGGTATATAGAAGAATACTTGTCCAATAGAAATATAATGGAAGCCATATATGAAATCTTAAATTTTCTTATAGCTGCATAAATATGAATAAAAGGAAAGTTGAAACTGTATTAATATATTTCACTTAATTCAATGTATCCAAAATATTTTTAACACATAATCAATATAAAATTATTAAAGAGGTATATTCTTTTTTGTAACAAATCACTGAAATTCAGTGTGTATTTTACACTTAGAGAACATCCTAATTCAGACTTAGCCATGTTACAAGTACTCAATAGCTTCAACAGCTGCATGTGAATAGTGGCTACCTTATGGGGTCATGACATAGTGATGACATTAATTTAAATGTTTAAAATGTTATAATATTTAACAAATTGAATATAATGACAGCTAATCAACACATGATATGCAGGATAATTACATATTAATAATGATTATTAAGACACCAATACAGGTTGAACTGTGATTCTTGCTTCCAAATGAAACTAGATCTAGTGGCTTTTTTGAAGATAGGATTTTTAATGTATTTTGTTAATGCTATATCCAAGGCACCCAGAACAGTGCCAGGCCTATAGCAGACGCCCAAGGAAAATTTGTGAAATGAAAGCCATTCTCACTTAGGAGAAGATCACGTTTATATCAAATGATCAATAAATTCTTTGGGTTTGTCTTATTCAGTTCAACAAGCTCACTAGGTACTATTCAGAGCATTGATTATATGCTATTTACTAAGTTGTACAGTTAAAGAATTAAATAAACCTTCAAAGAAGGAGTTTATAGCAGGGGTTAGCAAATTTGTTTGTTGCTAAACAAATTTGTTTGTCAAGATAGTAAATATTTTAGGTTTTGTGGGCCATGTGATTTCAGTTGCACTGATCCAACCTCAGCGTTGAAGCACAAAAGCAGCCATAAGCAATACAGAGACAAATAGGCGTGGCTGGGTTCCAATAAGAATTTACTTACAAAAGCAGGTGGCAGGCCATATTTTGTCTAAGAGCTATGTTTTGCCAACCTCTGGCTTATACAGTATAGTAAGCAACTCAGATACATAAAATCTAATTATAACCCCATTTGCAATAATGACAGAAAAGATAAAACACCTAAAGCATAGGATAAACTTAGAAAATAAATGGGCAGAGACTATATGAAGAAAAATTCTAAATTGTACTACAAAATATATGACATCCATATCCCCCCAAAAAGTGAATCTGAAACTATAAAGAACTCTAAAAAATAAAAAAATTCATACTTAGTAATCCAAAAGCAAATGGTCAAAGCATATAAACAGACACTTCAAAGAAATGTAAATGTATCAACACAGAAAAGATAATCAACCTTATTCATAATGAGAGATATAATTTGAAAGTACACTGACTCTTTGGCAAGAATGCAGGTAATAGTGAGTATGAATTGATACCACTCTTTTGGAGAGAAATTTAGCAACATCTCTCAGAATTCAAACTGTGTGTCTCCTTGACTGAGCAATTCTACCTCTAGGAATTTTTTCCCTGAAGACAAATACACACTTGCTCATGTATGAAATGATGCAACATACAAGGTTAGCCACTACAACATTGTTTGTAATAGTAAAAGATGGAAAAACCTGAATCCATCATTAAGGGATATGTTAAAGAAATTATAATACAGCCAAAGAAAGGAATACTATATACATCCTTAAAAGAGGACTGAGGATGTATATGAAGGGTTCTCTAAAACATTTGATGGAAGAAAGAAGTACAGAACAGTGTATGTAGCACATTATCACTTGCATAAAAAGAGGGGAAACTTGACAGATAGATATGTATTAGCATATGTAACCTATATATGTGCATGTTCTCCTATATACTAAAATATCTCTAGCAGGATACAAAGAAACTAGTAACATTAGTTCCTTATGGGCTGGGGAATTGGATGGAATAAAGGCTTTTTCACTGTATATCCTACCTTTTGAATTTTGAATCTATTCAAAACTATAAACGGTTAAAATAAGTAATAATGAAAGAATGCAGAATGAAGTAAGTGTTAAAGTATGAGCAGCATGATACAGTGTAAGAAAATAGAGGTTAATTTCATGGGATGAAACGTCCCTCTGGGATCAGCATATGCCCTTCACTTGTAATGTCAGTTAGATGTTTCACTTGGTCACAGACAGAACCACAAATGAAGATGTACAGGGAATAAGGAGATAGCCTCTCTCCCTGATCTTCCTGGCGACTGCTTGCTAACCCTGCTTGGTGTGAAATGCCTGTAATAATTGGCAGCTGTATCACAAACTGGCATCAATAAAACCATCCAATAAATTTCTCCACCTCATCATCAAGGAAATAATGGATAACTTGTTCAAGTGCCTGACCAAAATAATCACCATATATCACATTTATATTTTAGAAAGCATTTGCACCAAAAAATATATATATATAAGCAGTATTCATTCTCTCAATGGGCATTTATTGAGGGCTTACTGCTAGGGCACTGTTTAAGATGGTAGAAACTCAATGAAGGTCAATACATATGTGACCATCAACTCCGTGGCATTTGCATTCTAGTGAGAAAGTGTCCAGACAATAAACAGAGTCACTGCAATATAACTTTATATGTCAATAAATGTCTTAAATAAAAACAATAAGGTAACCTTTTATGGCTATTACCTGGGTAGCTGCTTTAGACTAAGTGGTTAGGAATTGCCTTTCTGAAGAGGTGGCCATCCACATGGAGCTGCAAATGATGAGACTCTTACAGTGTCTATGGTATTTCCATAGCCCACTGGTCTAGTGAATAACCAAAAGAAAAACAATACTAATTTGGCCTGACTTGAAAAACCTATTTAAGAATGAGTCATGACCACTATTTTCCCCCAGTTGTTCACAATAATAATTTTCAGATCAAGGTCAAGCTTATTAGCCAACTTCTATTTAATCCTCTCCTTTTGAAAACTGGGACACTAGCCCCTCTCCAGGACTCTGGAAACTCTCCCACACTCCGTGACTTCTCATAGATCACCAACTACAACTGCGATTCTTTGATTAGGGTCATGAAATAGGAGATGACTATGACTTTTGATCTGGGTTCTTGCTAAGGCCCAAGTGCTCTGGTCCAAATCTCTTCTGACTTTAAATCTTTTATACTGATTTTTAGTCTATCTTGCTTGAAAAGCATTCTCCTTTATGGGAGTAAAAAGAAAAAGAAAGAAAAAGAAATCAAAGCTGGGAGAGACTGCCTTTCCTCTCTTACTTGTTAAACGTTACATCATCTGCACAAGCAGGGCTAGTCTGCCTTTGTGCTGTAACTTGAAAAACGCTTGGCTGTTCTGACCAGCCTTCCTATCCTGTAATAACTGGTTTTCCAAGAAATAAGCTCTCATGTGTTGTTCTCTATGAGTTTTTTTTCCCCTTTTGAGGCAAGTTTGCCATGTCTTCAGTTACAGTAATTTGCATAAATATATCATTCATTGTCAGATCACTGTTTATGAGGACCACAAATATGCACACCCCTGAAACCAATTTCAAAAAAATAAAATTCATCAGGGAAGGAAGCCAGTATAGCCGTAGTTTTATTCACTCCAGTGGCCTTGTGTGACTTTTCCCTAATCACAATGAAATGCCTGGTGGGCACAGTATGCCTCCAGAAATATTTTCATTCTTTTTTTGAGCATGAGTTTTGTGGATTGGAACAAAGCACTGTGATCTTTCTGTTTCTCTCTGGAGCTTTCTTTCTTTCTGGTTTGATACTTTATTAAGATAAAAGGTGAACAGATTTTCCTTCATTACTTCTTACAAAGGTTCACAAGGCCTACCCAAAAGGATAATGTATTTGGCTTCAGGGAAGTGGTCAGGCCTCAAGCATTTGCATCCTTACTTGCTACCTCTCCCTGGGCCATTGCAGATGACTACCTCCGTACAGGCAAGGCATCGAAAAATTCACATGAAAATAGGCTTTTAAAAAATTGAGCTAAAATTAACAGAAGGGACCATCCGAAAAGATAAAGCTACCTTTTTCTCATGATCTCTCAGCTGGAAGAATTTCAGCAGAAAGAACAATAGGGCCACCCAGTCCACCTCAGAGAATTTATCCCCTAAATCCAGCTGTGAATATATAGACCAAAGACTTTTCTTCCCATTCTGCTTGTCAGCCAGTCTGCCAGTCACCAAGGTTCATGCTCTCTATCTCGCACTCTTTCTCTCTATATATAATACATGTAATTTTCAAGGCTCTAAAATAGCCAGAGAAAAGAAAAATCTCTAAGCATTTTGATTTACCGTACCAGAATCTGGCACCTGAAATGCACAGAATTTTACTTACAGGTGAACAAAAATTTAATGCCAACCTGAAATCAGAATAGCTAACACTATTTATTAACAACCTTCTTCTGAAAATTCCTTATCCAAGAGAGATGTTACCTAGTACAATCAATTGGCCTTTTAGTTTGTTTTATTGGGAAATACATTTCTCTTACCAAGTTTTCCTTTCATCAAAATGCTTTCTTCTCTTTCCTATGCTCCCTTGCTTGTTTCCTTCTTTTCTTTCTTTCACTCAGGTTTTCCTTGTCAGGGACAACCTCATCGACACGGGTCAGGCACCCCACAAAAGCAAAGGACCGCCCAGTTAATCCAACTGGAAGGCCCTGACATCCTTCATTTCCTAATAAGTCATATTTATTTTTTCCCGATCCAGATTTCGATTCCACTAAAACACCTCTGTGCATTTTGGAGACTATAAATGACAAAGTTAAAGGAAAAATAAAAAGAAACATTCCCAAGTAAAAAATGATCACAAGCTTGAAGGAAAATGAAATGACTGGGTAAGAAAAGATACTGCAAAGGATCCTGATTCAGAGAATACTCAAAAGTCAAGTCTACGCAAGTGCCTCATTGTAAAATGAAAAATAAAATGTTTGAGTTGCATATTTAGCCTTTAAATTACACTACAGTGCATTTAAATAGTCTTAAAAGGATACAAGCACAGACTTTTATCTCCAGCTTAGTGGAAAAGTCATTAAAATCACTTTATTTTCAAAATTATCTCAGGACAAAATTAGTTGCAGGACAACTTAGGGACCATGTCATATTTCAGTTAGTATATCTTTCTCTTAGGGTATAAGGTCCTGTGGATTGGGTCATATTTATTTCCTCTTCTAAGTCTCTGGCCAGATACCTGGCAATATAGTAGAAAAATAACAAATATTTAATTGTGTTGAAATTGTTAACACTTGTCCTGCTTAATTTAAGACTTTTCTCTCTAAATGTAATCTGAATGCTGGGTGTATAAATCTTTCAGGCTTGAGGACAGAAATAGGGGTAGCAGTGTGGGAGTGACTCTATTTTTTAACCTTAAACCTGAATGGTTCAAGGCCCCATTGCAGGCATGGTGAAAAGGCCAGTGTGCCTCTGCATTCTGATTTTCAGAACCCTGATAATTTTGGGTTTAGTTATACTCTGATTCTGTGGCTGCTTTCCCAGCTCCGTATTATTCCACAGTGAAACACAGACAGGTTTTTTGGATTTCTCCAAAATACTGCTTACAATAGACGTTTGTATATAGAGCTGCTACATTGTCCAACAGTAACAATGGAGGAGAGTTTTAAAGGGGGATCTATTATAGCACATCACAGCAAACAAATTAAAACTCAAGTCTCAACACTCTCCAAGCCTTTCCCACCTCTGGACTATTTCTACTGCCCATCTCCCCTCTTCAGAGGCCACTTTCTCTCCACACTCTCCCTCTCTAACCCCATCCAGTATTCTCCCCGGCTGCAGCCACCACCACCACTACTACCTCCAAGGAAACTCAAAATTTCTATACATCTTCTAATTTCTTCTCCTGCCTTCTTCTTAATTTAGACCTACAGTGTCCAGTACAATTGCCATTTACCACACATTCCTAAGGACCACTTAAGATGTAACTAGTCCAACTTGAGATGCTCTGAGTTTAAAACACACACCAGATTTTGAAGGCTTAGTATTTTTTCAAAGACTTAATAAGTAATAAAATATGATTAATAAATTTTATATTGATTATACATTGAAACAATACTGTGGATATATTGGGTTAAATAAAAAATCGTTAAACCTTTTCTGCTTCTATTTACTTTTTTTCATTATGTGACAACTAGAAAATGTTAAATTATGTATGTGGTTGGCATCCTAGTTTCATTGTCCAGTACTGATCTAGACTCTATGGTCTGAATCTTCCACTGCTATGTAGGCCCATCAAGGTGGTTTATTAAACAAAAAGGCTTTTTTAGCCCTAGAGATGAACTCTGTAACACTAAGAAGGATACAACCAGTATTTGCTTTGAATATCAATTGCTTCCTTTCTCCTACAGAATATTTCAACATTCTTCATGAAAATATATACAGGTTCATGCTGATCTGAGTTTAGCCAAGGCAACATTCTCTACGGGATACAGATTTCTCATCAACTAGGATCTTAGCATTAGCTGTGGATGAGGCAGTCATTTTCTGGAAAGAGAAACTACACACGGTTTACTCTTCAATTCAACATAATCAAGCATAATGGCACTCTTTCACCACCCTTCCCAGGTACCCTATGTTTCAAACAGTGGTACAATGTGTTCTGGAATTAAGTGCTAATTCCCACTTTTTAAAATTGTTGAAAATATTCAACTAACGGTGATTAAGAGAACTGGCTGCTTTGGCTCCAGTGTGATTTCACTGGCTTAGGCAGCCATTTTTGTGCTATGGTAAGAAGCACAGGCTTTGGGGTCAGCCAGACCTTATTCCAATCCCAACTATCTGAGCAGAGCTAATTAAGCCACTAAGCATAACAGGTTCAGAGCCTAGAGCCCACAGTACTTCTAGGGAGCCACAAAAATGTCTTACTTTTAATTCTTTTAAAATCAGGGGGAATAAATCAACATGTTATGAATATAAAAATGAATATAATGAGTCCAGCCTGGATCATTTTCATATATATATACCAATGCATTCATAAAATATAATTTTAAGTATTTTTTAAGGAGAAAAGAGGCCCAAAGAAACAAAAGGGTTCATGACAGCCACAATGCAACTTTATGACAGAGTGGCCTTGAATGAGTATGTTTTATCTGAGTGTTGGATTCATCATCTGTAAAATGAAGATTATAATAGTACTTACATCATTGATGAGGAATTCATATATTCTGCAAGATTTGATTCCCTTTCCTTCTGGACACTTGGGAGGATTGCACTTCCCTACCTTCTTGGAGCTACTCATGACCCTGTAATTTGTTCTGGCCAAGGAAATGTGCACAGCTCTGACAGGTAACCCTTCCAGAAGGAAGCACTTAATGCCTGGTGTTTGACTCTCTGCCTCTCTCTCTTCCTCAGCTTTTGCTGTTGTAGTAGCATGCATTGATATGGAAAAGTGATTTGATTGAGACAGGCTGGAATTCTAAGCTGAAACAGAGGACAGCTGCCCCACAGAGTTTTCCTGGAGGTCCAGCAGACTTTATGTAAGCAGAAAATAAGTATTTGATATGCTTAACCACCGGGATTTGAGGATTATTCATTACTGGAGCATAATTTAGATAAACCTAGTTGATGCAATAGGGACATAGTGACAATTAAAAAAGATTATATATAGTGAAAGCACTTACATTATTATCATTATTATTAGGTGGTGCCTAATAACATGGTGCAAAATAATAATTAAGTACTTTGCACATAGCATTCAATAAACAGTTCCCTTCATTATTATTGTTATTGCTTCTGCTCAAGTCCTGCTGCTCTTCCTCCCATGTCACAGGGTGCTCTTGATGCCTCTGATTTCCAGCAGAGAATGTATCACTTTTACAGAAATGTCTCTCTTAGGCACAGAATATGTGTCAGCTGGTATATTTAAGTTAAGTGTGGCTGTGTTCCGAGGCAGCCTGCCAATGCCAGTTGGAATCATCTCCTTCTCTTTGGGAGCCAGAGCAGGTCCTTTCTCTCTGTCCTGGTTATCCGTCCCTTGCCACTCCATCTGCCTCTGGGTTTTGCACCTTAGTTCCCTGCCTTGTGAAAATGGATGTTTCCTCCCTTACTTCTTGACAAAGAGGAACTGCCAAGTAGAATCCAAGTTGAAAAGTGTCCATGTGGCACAAAAGAATGCCATCACATTTCTTGCAGGAGCCCAGGAGTTTTAACTATTTTATACCCACTGTCATATGGGGTACGCTGCTCACCGTAAGACAGATGGTGATTATGTGAAGAAAAGAGGAAGGAATTAATAGTGGGGAAGGAGAATTACATTTGCATATTTATTTATTAGTCCCTTTGATAAGCACTGTATATTTTTTATCTATTTCTCGAGAGAGGACACTCCAGACAGCTTCCCAGGACAGTTGGCTAGGTCTCTAAGTATCATACAATTAAAGCAAAGAAATGGGAGAGTCATTTGTCAGTGGTGTCAAAAGTTGCATGTGCTACAGGAGGATAGGGAGAAATTGGAACACTTCAGGCACTGCTGGTGGGAATGTAAAATGGTGCAGCCACTGTGGAATACAGTATGGCGATTCTCCAAAAAAATCAAACATTAAAATGTTCCAGCACTTCTACTTTTGGTATATATTAAAAGAATTGAAAGTAAGGACTCAAACAAACTTATACATCAATATTTATAGAAGCGGTATTCACAATAGTCAAAAGGAAGGAACAACTCAAATACCAATGACAGATGAATGGATAAACAAAATATATATTAGTCAGCCCTAAAAAGGAAGGAAATTCTGGTATATGCTGCAACATATATGAACCTTGAAGATACTATCCTATGTGAAAAAAAATAAGCCAGTCACAAATGACAAGTATTACATAGTTCCAGTTGTCTGAGGTGCTTAGAGTAGTCAAATTCATAGAGATTCTGATGGTGGCCAGGGGCTAGTGGGAGGAGAGAATGGGGAGTTTGTTTAATGGGTACAGAGTTTAGTGGGGGAAGGTGAAGAAAGTTCTGGAGGTGGATGGTGGGTGATGGCTGCACAACTAGGTGAATGTACCTAATGCCACCGTACACTCAGAATGGTTAAAACGATTAAATTTTACGTTATGTATATTTTACCACAATTTTAAAAGAGAAAAGACAAGTTCCACATGTCACAGACGACGAGCAACGTTGAGGCCGACAAGAAGGATCTGCCCGTGGGAGCTCTGTGCCCTTTACTCTGATATAAGGGGAACAGCAGTCACAAGGAAAGGATGAAGATGTGCATGACACAAGTTACGGCTGAGCAGCTAGGCAATGCAGCTGCAAGTATTTTGACATTTAATTTAACTGCCATTTGATGTTTCTTCCTTCAGGGAGAACAGACGGATTCCGGTGCCTTGATGGTTCTGTCCAGTAGAGTTTGTGAGTTCTTTCCAGCTTCACTTCAGAAAGGAGATACAGATGGCAGCATTTCTTTTTTTTTCTTGTCTTCATCACCTTGCCAATAAATGCAGCTTCCTTTCCAACGCGTCCCCAGTGCTCATGTCATACTTGCTCTGCGCCCCCTCTCTTTTTATTAATTTTTCTGTTGAAGACATATGGAGAGACATGTGTCGGAGCAGGCACAGTTTCCTGTGCCACTGCCAAAGTTAAGGGTAGCTTTGAAATTTAGGGAATTGATCTTAGACCTGTAAAACGGATGAAGAGGCTAGAAGGAAGTTTGAAATTCTAAATAAGAAATGGTATGTGACCAAACTGTGTAGCCTATTAAAACCAGGAAACAACTCAAGCCATGTTGCAAAGATAATACGTTAATCTATGTGACCCGGCATTAAAAATATCACCAGGCTGCTCACTGAAGCACTAGCTGTGAGGGTGGGCACGGGGATTAAATATGTTACTGAGCATCCAAAACAAGCTACTGCTAACAGTGTCCTTGTGTGAGTTGGGAAAAGTGCGCCCTCTGGAGGTAGAACAGCTGCAAGAAGGCAATGCCCAGCCCCACCCCTTGGGTAATGCAATTAGACAAAGGTGTCCCTTGCCTCCAGCTCTCACAGCCCCATACCAGTGGTACACAGGCTGGATTTCAGCACCCCGGACACAATTTTCTCACAGGCTGCAATGCACGAGCCATTGAAAAATAAAAATCTCTGAGTTACATTGTTAAGTAAAAATGAAAGGCTCACAAACTTGGTTTTTCATACACAAATATATGCATGGAATATTTCTGCGGAAAAAAATATCCAAGAAACTGTGTATCTTAACAGTAGTAACTCTGAGGTTTAGAGTGTCCCGTGACAGGCAGTTTTTTCCTCGTCTTCTCCTCCTCCCCAGCTCCCTCCTTCTCTCCTCCTACTTCCTCCTATTTTGTTGTGGCTGTTGGTACTACTGATATATATTTTATTGAAGCATAGCTGATATACAATATTATATTGGTTTCAAGTATACAATACAGTGATTCAACAGTTGTATACATTATTAAATCCCACTTTTTCTATCTTTGATTACATGAAGTTGCATGCTTTGAATTGGAAAGCATGAAATCTCCATTAATGTATTTTTCTCCCAGCTTCTGGGAGAGGACTTGAACCAGGAGAAATGTTAAAAACCCTCAAGAAGTAATCCAGATTTTTCTTGCTAAAGGACACTTCTGGCAAGAGTTTTCACTTAAATTAACAGGAGCTGAGGGCTTGTTCTGGTTCACAGCCTTAAGATTTATCTACAACTACTTATTATTTACAAATATTTACAAATACTGAATTACTTGTCTTTGGCTGAAAACCAGGATCTTCCTTTGGAAAGGGGAAAGGGGGAGGTAGGACAAAGTAGGTGGAGTCTCAGACTCTCCACTTAAGTTTGCCACTAACAGTTCCTAGGTATATTGGCAACTTGTTATTTTTGATACTTTGGAGAACCCTGACTACCCTATTGGCTAGTCTTCCTTCAACAATCTGGAGTTTTTCCATTGTTCATGTTGATTTATTTTTCCATATAAATTTATAATCAGCTTGTCTAATTAAATTTAAAAACTGGTATTTGTTATTGGAATGGTGTTAAATGTGTAACTCTATGACAAATTTTAAATTTGTAAGTTGTGAATTTAGTTTAGGGAAAATTGAAATCTTTCTGATACTCTTGAGTGTTCCTGTGATCAAAGCTTATCTTATATCTTTCATGGGGGTATTTCTTTTGCACTCATCCAAATATTTATTTAAATTATTCTTATATGTTGTCTTTTTTGACATCATAAATGCTATCTTTCATCCATCATGTTCTTTTTGTTGATTGTATAAAGGAAAGCTACTGATTTCTGAATAATCATTTTGACCCCCAAAACTTTTTGAATTTTTTTTTGTTTCTGGTAGTTTTCCAGCTGACTTACTGGATTTTCCAGGCATAAAAACCTATCACCTCAACCCCCGAACCTTTGGTAACCACGAATCTAAAGCCAGCAATGGCAATAAGTACATATCTATCGATAATCACCCTAAATGTAAATGGGCTGAATGCACCAATCAAAAGACACAGAGTAACAGAATGGATAAAAAAGCAAGACCCATGTATATGCTGCCTACAAGAAACTGACCTTAAACGCAAAGATATCCCCAGATTAAAAGTGAAGGGATGGAAAAAGATA
This sequence comes from Smutsia gigantea, assembly GCA_032199065.1. Lineage (NCBI taxonomy): Eukaryota > Metazoa > Chordata > Mammalia > Pholidota > Manidae > Smutsia > Smutsia gigantea. The sequence goes on from JAVSCE010017997.1 coordinate 13,043, forward strand.
TTTCATGCAAACAACAAGGAGAAAAAAGCAGGTGTTGCAGTACTTGTATCAGACAAAATAGACTTCAAAATGAAGAAAGTAGCAAGAGATAAAGAAGGACATTATATAATGATAAAGGGGTCAGTCCAACAAGAGGATATAACCATTTTAAATATATATGCACCCAACACAGGAGTGCTGGCATATGTGAACAAATACTAACAGAATTAAAGGAGGAAATAGACAGCAATGCATTCATTTTAGGAGACTTCAACACACCACTCACTCCAAAGGACAGATCAACCAGACAGAAAATAAGTAAAGACACAGAGGCACTGAACAACACACTAGAACAGATGGACCTAACAGACATCTACAGAACTCTACACCCAAAAGCAACAGGATACACATTCTTCTCAAGTGCACATGGAACATTTTCCAGAATAGACCACATACTAGGCCACAAAAAGAACCTCAGTAAAATCGAAAATATTGAAATTCTACCAACCAAGTTCTCAGATCATAAAGGTATTAAACTAGAATTAAACTTTAGAAAGAAAACAAAAAGGCTCACAAATACATGGAGACTTAACAACATTCTCCTAATTAATCAATGGGTCAATGACCAAATCAAAACAGAAATCAAAGAATATATGGAGACAAATGACAACAACAACACAAAGCCACAACTTCTGTGGGACGCAGCAAAGGCAGTTCTAAGAGGAAAGTATATTGCAATCCAGGCCTATTTAAAGAAGGAAGAACATTCCCAAATGAATAGTCTAAAGACACAATTACTGAAATTGGAAAAAGAAGAACAAATGAGACCCAAAGTCACCAGAAGGAGGGACATAATAAAGATTAGAGAAGAAATAAATAAAACTGAGAACAAAACAATAGAAAAAATCAATGAAACCAAGAGCCGGTTCTTTGAAAAAATAAACAAAATAGATAAACCCCTAGATAAACTCATTAAGAGAAAAAGAGAATCTACACACATAAACAGAATCAGAAATGAGAAAGGAAAAATCATGACAGACCCCACAGAAATACAAAGAATTTTAAGAGAATACTATGAGAATCTATATGCTAGCAAGCTGGAAAACCTAGAAGAAATGGACAACTTCTTAGAAAAATACAACCTTCCAAAACTGACCAAACAAGAAACAGAAAAACTAAACAGACCAATCACCAGCAACGAAATTGAAGCGGTAATCAAAAAACTACCCAAGAACAAAAACCCCGGACAAGATGGATTCACCTCTGAATTCTACCAGACATATAAAGAAGAAATAACACCCTTTCTCCTTAAAGTTTTCCAAAAAATAGAAGAGGAGGGAATACTTCCAAACTCATTCTATGAAGCCAGCATCACTCTAATACCAAAACCGGGCAAAGATCTCACCAAAAAAGAAAACTACAGACCAATATCCCTGATGAACGTGGATGCAAAAATACTCAACAAAATATTAGCAAACCGAATTCAAAAATACAACAAGAGGATCATACACCATGATCAAGTGGGATTCATCCCAGGGATGCAAGGATGGTACAACATTCGAAAATCCATCAACATCATCCACCACATCAACAAAAAGAAGAACAAAAACCACATGATCATCTCCATGGATGCTGAAAAAGCATTTGACAAAATTCAGCATCCATTCCTGATTAAAACTCTCAACAAAATGGGTATAGACAGCAAGTACCTCAACATCATAAAGGCCATATATGACAAACCCACAGCTAACATCATACTTAACAGCGAGAAGCTAAAAGCTTTTCGTCTAAGATCGGGAACAAGACAGGGATGCCCACTCTCTCCACTGTTATTCAACATAGTATTGGAGGTCCTAGCCAAGGCAATCAGACAAAACAAAGACATACAAGGCATCCAGATTGGTAAAGAAGAAGTCAAATTGTCACTATTTGCAGATGACATGATATTGTACATAAAAAACCCTAAAGACTCCACTCCAAAACTACTAGAACTAATATCTGAATTCAGCAAAGTTGCAGGTTACAAAATTAACACACAGAAATCTGTTGCTTTCCTATACACTGACGATGAACTAACAGAAAGAGAAATCAGAAAAACAATTACATTCACATTTGCATCAAAAAGAATAAAATACCTAGGAATAAACCTAATGAAGGAGGTGAAAGACCTGTACTCTGAAAACTACAAGACACTCCTAAGAGAAATTAAAGAGGACACTAACAAATAGAAACTCATCCCATGCTCTTGGCTAGGAAGAATAAATATTGTCAAAATGGCTATACTACCCAAAGCAATCTACAGATTCAATGCAATCCCTATCAAAATACCAACAGCTTTCCTCAGTGAACTCGAACAAATAATTCTAAAATTCATATGGCACGGCAAAAGACCCCAAATAGCCAAAGCCATCCTGAGAAGGAGGAATAAAACAGGGGGAATTACGCTCCCTGATCAAGTTCTACTACAAAGCCACAATAATCAAGACAATTTGGAATTGGCACAAAAACAGACCCACAGATCAGTGGAATAGAATAGAAAATCCAAACATGAACCCAAACACATACAGTCAATTAATATTTGATAAGGGAGCCTTGGATATACATTGGGGAGATGACGGCCTCTTCAGCAGCTGGTGTTGGAAAAACTGGACAGCTACATGTAAGAGAATGAAACTGGACTACTGTCCAGCCCCATACACAAAGGTAAACTCAAGGTGGATCAAAGACCTGAATGTAAGTCATGAAACCATAAAACTCTTAGAAAAAAATATAGGCAAAAATCTCTTGGACATAAACATGAGCGACTTTTCATGAACATATCTCCCCGGGCAAGGGAAACAAAAGCAAAAATGAACAAGTGGGACTATATCAAGCTGAAAAGCTTCTGTACAGCAAAGGACACCATCAATAGAACAAAAAGACATCCTACAGTGTGGGAGAATATATTCATAAATGACGTATCTGATAAGGGGTTGACATCCAAAATATATAAAGAACTCATGCACTTCAACAAACAAAAAACAAATAATCCAATTAAGAAATGGGCAGAGGACATGAATAGACACTTCTCCAAAGAAGAAATTCAGATGGCCAACAGGCACATGAAAAGATGCTCCACATCGCTAATCATCAGAGAAATGCAGATTGAAACCACAATGAGATATCACCTCACACCAGTGAGGATGGCCAACATTCAAAACACAAACAACAATAAATGTTGGCGAGGATGTGGAGAAAAGGGAACCCTCCTACACTGCTGGTGGGAATGCAAATTAGTTCAACCATTGTGGAAAGCAGCATGGAGGTTCCTCAAAAAACTCAAAATAGAAATACCATTTGACCCAGGAATTCCACTCCTAGGAATTTACCCCAAGAATGCAGCAGCCCAATTTGAAAAGGACAGATGCACCCCTATGTTTATTGCAGCACTATTTACAATAGCCAAGAAATGGAAGTAGCCTAAGTGTCCATCAGTAGATGAATGGATAAAGAAGAGGTGGTACATATACACAATGGAATATTATTCAGCCATAAGAAGAAAACAAATCCTACCATTTGCAACAACATGGATGGAGCTAGAGGGTATTATGCTCAGTGAAATAAGCCAAGCCGAAAAAGACAAGTATCAAATGATTTCACTCATATGTGGAGTGTAAGAACAAGGAAAAAAACTGAAGGAACAAAACAGCCACAGACTCACAGAACCCAAGAACGGACTAATAGTTACCAAAGGGAAAGGGACTGGGGAGGATGGGTGGGAAGGGAGGGACAAGGAGGAAAAGGGGGCATTACGATTAGCAGATGTAATGTTAGGGGTGCACGGGGAGGGCTGTACAACCCAGAGAAGACAAATAGTGACTCTATAGCATCTCACTATGCTGATGGACAGTGACTGTAATGGGGTTGGTGGGGGGGACCTGATGAAGGGGGTAATGTAATCACCATAATATTACTCATTTAATGGTAGATTAGTGATATCAAAATAAACTTTAAAAAAACCTATCATCTGCAAACATTGATAGTTTTGCCTTCTCCCTTAACTTTATTTTATTAATTACTTAGCTTTTAAAAATACTTTGGTGTAGCTAAGTACAATATTATATTAATGGTGATAATGGGCACAATTGTTCTGTCTCCAACCTCCGTGGGAATACCTCTAGAATTTTCCCTCTAAGCAAAATGTTAGCTTTCATACAAAGATAACTCTTACATGTTAAGGAAGAATTCATCTGGTTTTATTTATATACTAGATTTTTTTATTGCAAATGACTTCTGAATTTTCTCAAATTACTTTTCAGTAGCTATGTATTGATGAGAGGTCTTTTCTCCTTAGATCTAAAGATAATTTAAATTAAGAGATCTCCTAATAGTAAGCCATCTTGGCATTCTTGCAAAGGAAGGGAATGATTTCATCAGGATGTATTCTTGCTTTAATTTTTTTGTATGTGTGAAACATACCTACATACAGAAAAATGATGACATGTATCATATTTCCACAGATAATAACCATTAACCACGACCCAGGTCAAGAATCAGAACATAGCTAGCACAGAAGAAGTCTCCATGTTTCCTTTCCTAATAACAAATTCTCCCTGTTCCCCTCAAGGTAATGACAGTCCTGGTTTTTCTAGCAATGATTTCCTTAATTATCTTATAGAAGAAGTGGTATTTTCTTAATTTTTATACGAGTAGAATCCTAAGTATATATTATGTTCTGTCTTACTACTTTTGCTAATCTTTATCTTAGTAAAATTGATGTAAGTTATTGCATATAGTTGTACTGCATTTGTTTTCATTGCTGTATAGTATTTCACTCTGTAAATGTATCACAATTCATGTATTTATTGCTGATGAGTGTTTGGATAGTTTCCAGATTTGGGTTATAAAAATACTACTGTGTCTATGAGCTATCTTGAACATATATGTATACATATCTGCTAATTTTTCTAGGATATACACCCAGGACCAGAAGTGCTGAGTCATAGGGTATATAGATCTGCTACTTTACTTGACAATACCAAATGGTTTCACAGTGATTATGTTAATTTACAGCTCTACCAAGCAGTATTTGATAGCATCAATTGCTCATTTTTACAAACATTTTATATTGTTAAACTTTGTAATTTAAGCCAACCTGTTAAATGGTAATTGTTTCTCAGAGTGGCATTGTTTTCCCTTAGTACTGTGGGCATAATAAAAATGTGTACCTTTTCACACATTCATTAGCCATTTGGATTTCCTCTTTTGAAATTCCTATTCCCATTTTTTTTTATTTCTAATTTTATTTGCTTTCTTTTTCTAATTTGTAAGAGTTCTTTATATATTCTGCACGTGGGCCCCTGTTCATATTGTTATAAATATTTTCTCCTGCTCTGTGGCTTATCTTGGCATTCACTTTGTAATATCTTTTAATGGATAGATGATCACAATTTTAATGTAGACTTTTAAAAAATAATTTGCTTTATAATCAATGGGTTTTGTGTCCTTTTCTGTACTTCTCTGAAACTTTTCTGTACTCTATGATAATGAAGATATTCATCTATATTGTCTACTAGATTTTTGTCTTTTGCCTGTCATTATAAATCTTAATACATGTACAATAATTTTAAGAATCCACCTTTCCTTTTTCCATATGGGTACACAATTGTCCCAGCACCCTTTACTGTAAAGATTGTCCATTCTCTACTGTTCTGCAGTGCATCCTTTGTCATATACCAAATGACAATATATATGAGTTTCTTATTCACTTCCATTGGTTGATTTGTCTTTTCTACACTAATGCCAAACTGGCTTAATTACTTGATCTCCTAGAGCAAATCCACCACCTTGTTTTTCTTCAAGAGTGTTTTGATTATTCGTGGCCCCTTTGTTAACATAAATATGAGAATGAACTTATCAAATTCCTCAAAAAATAACATTTTGGGATTTTGATTTGAACTGCATTGAACTGATACACCTACTTGGAGACAACTGACCTTTTAAAAATGTTTAAATCCTTAGTTCATAGTTAAATATTAGGTCATAAATATGATATAGGCCATCCTTTTTTTAAAGTCTTTTTTCATGTCTCTCAATAAAATGTTATACTTTTCCCCATAGAAGACAACCTCCAAATATTTGGTTTTACTTACTTCTAAGTGTTGTTAGCATCATCTTTTTTTATCATACAGTATGTATTGCCCATTTTAGAGGAAACAGTTTTTAATCTTAATTAGCAGATGTCATTTTTTTAGTTGTAACAAAATACACATAACATAAAATTTACCATCTTAATCATTTTTAAGTGTAAGTTCAGTAGTGTTAAGCATATTCACACTGTTGCAACCAATATCCAGAACTTTGTCATCCTGCAGAACTGAAATTCTATACCCACTAAACAGCTCCTTCTTTTCCCCTCCCCCACTCTGACAATCACCATTCTACTTTCTGGTAAACAATATCTTTTTTCTTACTTAATTTTTAAACTCTTTTCTGCTAATAGTATTGCTCAAGTCTCATATTTCTTGATTTTCTGTATACTTATTCTCTCAATTATTAACAAAGGTGTATTCAAACTCTTTGACTATTAATTGTGGATTTGTCTATTTCTCCTTCCAACCCAGTCAGTTTTTGCTTTATATATTTTAAAGTGTTGTTATTAGGTCTATAAATGTTTACAGTTGTTATGTCCTTTTGATGACATGACCCTTTTATTATTATGACATATTCTCTTTATCCTCGGCAATATTCTTTGCTTTGAAATATACTTTGATATGAATAAAGCCACCACAGCTTTCTTTTCATTAGTGACAGCATGCTATGTGTTTTTTCATCCTTTAACCTATTTATGCCCTTTTATTTACAGCATCATTCCTGATCAAAATGCTCAGCAAACTAGACATTTTGAAGGGAATTTTTCAGTATAACAAAGGGTACTTATGAGAAACCTATAGCTATCCAAATACTTAATAATGAGAGACTGAAAGCTTTCCCCTGAAATCAAGAACAAGGCAAGGATGCCCACTTTCACATTTGTATTCAACACTACACTGGAGATTCTAGTCAGTAAAATAAAACAGTGAAAAGAAATAACAGGCAGGAGGAACTCCAGTCATATTTGAAAGGGTGTGGATATAGGAAATCATGGTTATTTCTGCAATTAATCTACCCACCGACTAGGTAGTGGGCATTGTTATATACTAGCACCTACAAATATTACTTTGCTTGACCCTTATTACAAGTCAAGTCAAGTAAGTAAAATACTCATTTTGAAGATGAAGAAACTGAGGATTAGAGACGAAGTTAGGTAACATGACCAAAGTCCCACAGACTGTTAGTTGCCGAAGTGGGATCCAAGCTTTACCCTGAGTGACTCCAGAGGCCCTGGCCTTAGTAAATGTGTTGTCACTTCTCTTTAGTGCCAAAATGTTCATTCCAAAAGCCAAAACCCATCTGCCTAAGACTCTAAGCCTCCATCTCAATACCAGGCAGAAAAGGCACCAGAAATTGTTTCACAGATTGCATAGATAAGATAGAGGAGGGGAAAGGCTTTCTCTATTTCAGCTTTATTTCTATGAATCTAGTATGCTGGGTACTAGATTTCAGTTTAAGGATGAAATTGCTAAAGCAGACTGAATTTCAATCCCAATCAAGAAAAACTTTGGTGTGTATCCAAAGATTGCATACTAAACCCCAGAAGCCCTTTCACAGAAATGACTGTCCTTTTTGAAAAACTTATTAAGACTATTTGACCTACTGAATATGAATCATTAACTTTATCTTTCTGTTTGTACCTGTTTATATAGGAAATGTCCAGATTGTTAAAGAATTGTGTTCCTAAAAGTTCATATGTAAATCATGATTTAGAAATCAGATTGCTTTTTTTCACAGAAATAATACAACAAACATTTCCAGGGTAGCCTAGTAAATCCCATTTAACACATAGTGGCTGAAACATAGTACAAAGACTAATAGAGTACTTCCCTGCAGTTTTTTAAAAATAAAATGCTTCTGAACAAAATATCTGACAAGTTCCAAATTCCAATCTGACAAGCAGAATTCTCTTCCTATATGCTCTCTGAAAATGGAAAAGCTATATAAAAATTTATTTCCCAACAGATATGAACTATGTCACTTGCTCCAGAAGGCAGAGCCAACTGTACTCACATTTGGCTTTAAATAACAATTATTTTCATCTCTTTACATATATAAAGGACATTCATATGACTTGTGCACTGAAAAAAAAATCACAGTATTTCCATATGCAAAGTATTGTTCAGATTTTCAATAATAAAATCGAAAATAAGAATTACTTCTGGATTTCAGTCCTCTGCTCAGAATCCTCCAGTGGCACCCCATCTCTCTTCTAGCAGAAGCCAAGGTCATTAAATGGCCTTCATGGCCTGCCCTTGTCCCTTCATTTCTGTGGCTTTCTTACCTTTATCTTCCCCTTCCTCTCTCACTCGGTTCCAACTGACCGACCTCCTTACCTTTCCCCAAGTAGGGTGAGCACACGCCTGCCTCATGGCCTCTGCTCTTGTTCCCTCTAACTGGCACACTCTTTCCCCAGGTATCTACATGGCTCCCTCAACCCCTTCAAGTCTTTCCCCAGAGGACATTTTTCAACTGGGGCTTGCAGCGACCCCTATGTAATATAACCACCATGATCCCTCCTGTCCCTTCCTTACTCCTCTCATTCTTCCTTACTTAATTTCCTCCATGTAACTTTTCACTTATTTTTTTTTCTGTCTTCTAACTACTACGACCACTAATATGTCAATTCCATTGGTGATTTTATCTTTTGGTCCTTTTTGTGCAACCCAACAACTTCAAGTTCCAAAACTGCATAAACAACTTTTTCTAACTTATTTCATGATCTGTTTATTTATATATGCATTTCTTTCATGTACATATTTTTTATTTGACTGTCTCCTTCAAGTCTGCATAAAGGGAATAGGCATTTTCTTTGCCAAAAGATTTATCTGGAAATAACTAATGAGCCATCAGAATTACAGATAGAACATTTGTTGTTGCAATGGTTGGTGCAACAGCATTTCAAATAATTCTTGGTCTTCAAATTATTCTTGAAAAATTCATGTTTTCTATATTCTTACAGAGTGGCATAAATTTGGTTGCAGCAGTTCTCTAATCAGTACTCATTTGGATTGTACAATTGTGTAATGTTTTATCACCCTGTAGAATTATACCTGCTGTCAATAAAGTATCCATTCATGAATAACATGTATGGTATTATTTAAAATCTAAAATTACATCTATTATAAAAAAGATCGAGTTCAATAATTTTTGCCATTCAACTTCATTGAATTAAAATGTTACTACTTTCTTAGATCTGCTTTTTATCAATTAATATAGATAAAAACCATCCCCCTTAATTGTCATGAATATGCCTATCTCATTGTATTTTTTAGTATGGCAACTCTCTGTCATGTGATGGTGTGATTTCTGTAATGGAACTCTGCTCATATGTTGCTATCTTAATACTCATTCACTCTGATTTTCAATTCACTGAATCTGGTTGGGCAAACACTGTGGCCTCCAATTAGGCTGCTAATGCTACCAAACTGAGAAATGGCTTTGTAAAACTTAATAAAATCAGAGGTGATCCATGAACTAAAATTTCTTTTAACTTAGCCTGGGAGATGAAGAAAATACATTGTGTTCTGCCTATGTTCTCACACTAATGCATCCACATTTTACGGGTTTGGTATTTAACACTAGTCCTCCCCACCCCTTTTAAGAGAACATCACTCAGGATACAACCATGAGTTGAACACATTCTGAAGTATTTTCCTTTGCGGGGCTCTGATGAATTCTGAAAACCAGAACATATATGTGGTTTTAAATTCTTTTCAAGTTAAATAAATTTGCATTTTAAGTAATAGTCTATGTTTGATAATTATTTAAGGCACATATTAAAAACATTGAAATGGTATTTTGGTAACAGTACCAAAGCCATAGAGATAGAAATCACACTGAGTAAGTACCTACCATGTACTCAGCCTTTTATGTAATTAAAATGTGGACAAGACACAGACCCCACCCAATAAAATTTTAAGTTATACATACATACAGAGACAAAATATAGTAAGTACCATTAAAATAACATTTTGTTGTTTATAAATATTGAACAAGTGATGAATAAATGAATGGATATTATAAACTTTCTTATGAACATCACAACTTTCTTCCAAGAGATTCAACTCTTCTTAAAAAGGTTCCCTGTATTAAGTTTGTGAAAATCTGGAATATATGTTCAACTATATGAAAGTAATTTACTCATCCTTATAAATAGATAAGAAGAAAACATTTTCTGTTTATCATCTCAAAATATGGAAGTTTTGTCTCCAATTTTCTTGCAATTATTTTTATTGCTATTCTTTGGTAACTTTAAGAACTAGCAGAGTAATAATAAATTATGTATATATATAGTCTCTTGTTTCTCTTCCTAAGAAAAGTTAATCCTGTCCTTTTCTTTCTAAAACAAGTTTTAGTTATTAAATAAAAGAGTACCATAATAAAGAGATTATTGTTTAATAAATATTTCAGCATGGCTTACTGTCACCATAATTTCAAAAAGGATTACTTTAATTTCTACATTAAAACAAACTATGGAGGAAAAAACCTCAAGAATTTAACTTAGATAATAGATAAAAAATGAGAAACTTCAGAAAGAGGAAATCAACAAAAGTATCTAGGGCATAGAATGTATAACGACTTTTAACTGAATATTGTCTATTAAAAAAAACAAAATTCCTAATTCTCTTAGTGCAGAATTATAATGAAGCTAGAAATATTTAGACAATATCCATCTAAATATTTTTCACTTTACAGATTATTTTAAAGTATCAGAATAAAATATTTGAAATCTACCTTCCAAAAACCTCACATTTCTCTGGACCTGCATTATATTTACAGATTTGCTTATTGTTTGAAAGTCCCTTTGTTCACCAGCATCTAATATTTGACTAGTATAGATTAAACTATATGTTCTGAGACTTTGCACACACCAGGGATTTTACAAATAATCACTTAATTTCAAACACCACCATGGCTGTTTATGCTGTGATAGACAGAATAGTGAATTTTGAGAGAAGTCAAAATCATGGTATCATTTGATTCATCAACATCAGTATTCTATCATGTTGACCTGTTCTTCAGTGTTAAAACTTAAAGTTAAGACTCCATTTAAACCAAAAAAAATAGAGATCAGTTATATCTGTCCTCAAATACTTGAAAAGTTGTGATGGGAAGATGGGTTAGTCTCAACCTATGGTTACACAGAGCCACATTTGGACGGAAGCAGGCAGATTTCAACTCAAAATAAGCAAAGGCTTGAATTAGAACCAACTGGAAATGGAGTATTCAGTCTCATGAGGTAGTCATTTTTGGTCACATGATGTGTCTTACATTTATCGGATATTATAAAAGAATTTGATCTCCAATTTTAGAAACAAGCTATCTGGCACCACTTTCTGCCCCTCAGGGCCCATTCTATCTCATTAAACCCTAGTCTATGGCCAGCTCTACTCACCACTCACCCAAACTCATAACTTACATTTGTTCAGTGTGAACTAATATATTTATATTCATGCCACTATAGTATATGAAGCAAACTCTTGGTTACACCTAACTTCCAACCAGTTTCCTTGGGCAAGAGTTACCCTAGTTACCCTTGGGGGTGCTTTTCTTGAATCAGAAACTACTAGAGCACTCACACAGGCCCCTGTGGGGCAGTGATAATGAGATAAAAGACCAACGGCAGATGAAGAAACACAGAGAAATACCATTACTCGGGTAGCAAGTTCCAAGCACTTTTCTTTTTCCTTATTTCTTTTGATAAATTTATAAAACAATCTTTCACAGCACCAATATTCTTTTCCTCATCAAAGGTGAAGCATTATTGAGGTCACTGATAGCCAAATATAATTTCATGTAGTGAGTGGAAAGATATTTTGACACCGCTCTTCTAATAGTGCCTTACTGACTGGTATGAGTCAGAATGTAAAAACACTATTTAAGTTACAAATAATGTTTGCAATAATATCGCTATCCATTACCTTGAGAAAGGCTCACTTAGCCTCTTACCCTAACTTCCCCTAGCTCCCATTCCATCCCTTATCCATCCCTGAGCATCCACACCTCACTCAGAGACGGAGTAAAATATGGAGTCCGGCCCAGGGTTGCATGCAGAGTAGGGACTGGAGGAAGCTGAAAGCAGAATCAGGGAGAGAGGGCGGGGTGGAAAATAAGACAAGTCAATAATGGAGTGAAGATGTCCAATGCATGCCTGACTTTATTATTTGTAAATTCTTAATTCAAGTTTAAAGGTCCCTTTTGCAACCTATGTGTAAATGCACCCCACCCCACCAAGTTAAGAAAGCAGGGAAGCATCTACAGGCGGAGCTTTTTGCTGATGCCTCTGTGAACTATGTGGTCCCTTCCAGAAGGTACAGCACCAGGTGGGTGGCTGAGACATAACACCCCATCACTGGACCAGCTGGGAGTGGTATAAACTAGAGGAGAAGCAGTTTATCCATTACCCTCCCTAAAAATGAATCGATTTTAGTGTGCTACTGAATAGATTTGCCACTTAAATTACCAATACTCATGAGTTCCATGGTTTGGGGAACCTAACACCCCACTGTTACTTATTTGATTTCACAAAATCCCCTTTACTCCTCTTAAAAAAAACTCTTTTCTATGCAATATCAAAATGAATGAAAATTAAACAGGATTTGAGAGTTTTGAGAATTTTGCAACATGCCTTAAGATATGCAGAGAGATTCCAAGTTGCTAGCTTGGGAATTCAGTTAGTGACAGTAAATTAATCTGTGAGAACCTAGTATTAGTCTTTGTCTTATTCAGTGCCTAATTAATAAAGGTAAAAGGGAGCTAGAAGGGAGAGGAATGAACAGGAAACACAAAAAAATGGGACAGCTAATAAAAGTGATCAGGACAATTGTATACATTACAAAATGCTCACCAAGATAAAAGCAATCACCATCTGTCACCGTTACGTTTTTACAATATTATTGATTATATTCTCTATGCAGACCTTTTCATCCCCAAAGCTTATTTACTTTGTACTCGGAAGTTTGTACCTCTTTATCCCCTTCATTCATTTCGCTCAACACCCACCAACCTCTCCTCTGGCAACCAACCAGTTTGTTCTCTGTCTTTATGAGTCTATTTCTATTTTTTTCTGTTTGTTTTGTTAGCTTCCACATGTGAAATCATATGCTATTTGTCTTTTTCTGTCTGACTTATTTCACTTAGCATAATACCCTCAAAGTCTGTGTTGTCACAAATGGTAAGATTTCATTCTTTTTATGGCTGAGTAATTTTCATGTGTGCATGTGTGTGTGTGTATCTCACATATTCTTTATCCATTTACTTATTAATGAACACTTAGGTTGTTTCCATATCTTGGCTATTGTAAATAATGTTGCAATATACATAGGGGTGCATATATCTTTCTGAATTAGTGTTTGTTTTCTTCAGGTAAATACGCAGAAGTGCCATTACTGGATTGTGTGGTATTTTTATTTTTAATTTTTTGAGGAACCTTCATACTTTCCTCCATAATGGCTGCACCGATTTACATTCCCACCAACACTGTGTGAGGGTTCTCTTTTCTCCACATCCTCACCAACACTTATTTTGTCACTTGGATAGTAGCCATTCTGGCTGGTGTGAGGTGATATCTCATTGATTTGCATTTCCCTGATGATTAGTGATGTGGAGCATCTTTTCATATCCCTGTTGGCCATGTGTATTTCTTCTTTGGATAAATGTTTATGCAGGTCCTCTCCTAATTTTTAAATTAGGTTACTTGCTTTTGTGGTTTTGAGTTGTATGAGTCCTTTATATACTTTGGATATTAGCCCTTTATCAAATATATCATTTTCAAATATATTCTCCCATTCAGTAGGTTGTATTTTCATTTGTTGATGGTTTCCTTTGCTGTGCAAAAGCTTTTTAGTGTGATATAATCCCGATTGTTTATTTTTGCTTCTATTTCCCTTGCTTGAGATCCAGAAAAATATTGCTAAGGCCAATGTCCAAGAGATTATTGTCTATGTTTTTTTTAGGAGTTTTATGGTTTTGGATCTTACTTTTAAGTTTTATTCCATTTTGAGTTATTTTTGTGCGTGGCATAAGAAAGTGGTCCAGTTTCATTCTTTTGCATGTGGTTGTCCAGTTTGTCCAACACCATTTTTGAAGAGACAAGCATTCACATCTTGAAATAAAAGAGCAGATGGAAATTATGTAAGTTCAGCGAACCTGCCATAATATTCATTATTCTTGCAAATTCTAGTAACTATTAATAAAATGTGAGTGTATTTTAGTTACACATTCATGAAGTTTATCATTAGTATAATTAAATACCTAATTCTTCTTAGATACAATATCTGAGTCCAATAATCAATTTTTTGAATTGCCCACAGTTATTGATTTTTAAAGGCATAAACAAAGTCAAAAGCCTGTCCCTGAGAATTGTGAATGACACTGAAACAGCTAAAGATATGAAAAACTGTTCTTCTGAATATGAAGGTATAGTTGTATCCAGGTAAATGTAATATGCAACCATGACCTAAGTTTATTTCAGGGCTCATGTATTTATTATTATATTATAATAAAGTACATATTATATGTAATATATCACATATATATACATAATATGTATTATGTATTAAATATATGTATATCATTTATAAACAACTTTATTTATTTATTTATTTTCCACTGTTCTAGAGCCTGGAAAGCCCATGGTCAAGGCACTTGGCAGATTGGGTGTCTGGTGAGGGTCCACTTTTTGGTTCACAGAAATTGCCTCCTTGTGATAACCTCACATGGTGGAAGTGGCAAGTATTCTCCCTGGGGCCTCTTTTATAAGAGCACTAAGCCATAATATACATTATTTGTATGTAATAAAATATATATAATAAAATCACATGATAATAATTTACTGTACTATGCTCTTCTACATGATTAGATTATAGCTTATGATCATTTGTGTTTTTTATTTCCTTAGTCCTATGGAGTTTGTCCTCTTCTCATCCCAGTGATTTTTCTTTCTTCATTAGGTGTTTTTCTTCTTCAGTATGACAGACTTTCATTTTTGAGTCCTGATGTACTTGATCTCTCCTTTAATGCTTTATTAGCATTTCTTTTACATATTTTCAGAATTTCCCAGGGGTAAACATTACGCAGTTATTAAAACTTTTAAATCTTTGATTACATAATACTAAAAATACCTAAAATTCTTTCAATAAAAAATCTTCATAAACACACTTAATTTTTATAAATATGCTTAGACATGTTACTACCTTCAAAATATATGATGTGTTAAATTTGACCTTATTACCCAGTAATTTATACAATTCTTAAGGCAGTCACTACCTGCTTTTTGCTCTTTGATGTCAGCATTTATTAGGTTATTAGATAATATGGCTTTCAAAAATTACTGAAGTCCCATTCTAGTAATATCATCTTATGAAAACCACGGAGTTACAAACCAAAGACCAGCACAGTTGGAGAAATAGGTCTAAAGTTTTTATTATTGTTGTCTTTTGTTTTAATTAAAAGATAATACTCGCCTCCAGGAAGAGAGGCCTGTCAAAGACGGAGTATCAGAGTCCCAGTGGGGAACCAGAGTTCTAAGCAGGGCAACTTAGTGCTAAGTACCAAATTGTGCAACCTGTCCAAGCCTTAGAGCTCCTCCTGGGCACAACAGTAAACACTCTGTGGCAGCACAACCAGTCACATGTCAATAACTGTCAGAAGTGACTGTAATGGGGTTGGTGGGGGGGACCTGATGAAGGGGTAGTTTAATAATCGTAATATTGCACATGTAATTGTAAATTAAATTATATTAAAAAATAAATAAATAAATAACTGTCAGAGTTGAGGAGTAAAATATTCCTCTTACCTGCATCAGAACTGGCTCAAGAATCTGAGCCCCCAGGAGGAAGGTATCAGAAACTGTAGTAGACAGGACTGGGGAAAGTAAACTGACAGCAAAATAATCATGCCTGGAGAAAGACTTGGTGATGAACAATGCTAAAAATTTGCCTCTCAGAAATGAAGCACTGATGTTCTCATCCATGAGACGCTCTGTGATTATAAGATTTCCCTGACTCTTCCCTCTGACCCTCCACTACACCCCCCCTTTCACCTATCCTGCCCTAAAGTTCTATGAAAAGATTCAGACTTTGGGCTGAAATAGTGTCTTAGCACTTTTAATCCTAAAATTTTATGAGTATAGTGCATCTCACTGGTCTGCAGTAAGATTTGTTTTTTACATTAATTCATTTCATGGGTGTGCTCATTTTATAAAATTATTAATCAAACCCCTTGAAATATTGATAGTGTAAAACTCTATGTGTATTCATGGTGGTTTTATATAAAAGGTACTGTCAGATCCCAACCCCAATTATGTGTACTTACTGAAAACACATTCACAAATGAGTTGAACTCAAGATCATAAGTTCTATTAATTTTAATGCTCCCAAGATGAGTCAGAATTTTTAAAGAAATGGCTCATTTGCTTGGATCCTTATCTCTGGAAGTTGTTTTAAATTAGTGAAACTGGTTGTCCTGAAATGTTGAGGTTGATGTAGAATTTTCCTTCCACTTCTGAGGATTCTTCCCAGTGATTAAAGAGGTTTTATATTTCAACATTAAATAAAAATTTGCCCTCAATAACTTTTAATATTTTAAATAGAATATGCATGCTCTGCCAACACTAGTCAGTTCAAAATGATGTATAAACTATTATAGATAGAACTTCATTAGTGTTCTAATTTCTCTATGAGCTGCTGTTATTTCCCCACTGCTCAAATCTAAAATATATGCCACTAAATATTTAAGAGGATTAATTCTACAGTAATGTTGGAATAGAATTCACCATAACTAAGAAAATTATTGTATAATTTTATATTTTATAGAAAATTGTTATATAATTACATTAAATAAATATGTATTAAGATCCATTTCACCAAATCCCAGAATATTAAACATTCACAAATGCCACTAAAATTTAAATAAAATATTCTTATAGGATGCAAACTTGTAAAATTTGTCATCCAGAGAAATAGTGTAAGCAAAAGTGTGAGTTGCTTTAGAGACACTTAGGGAGGTTTCATAATCACTAATACTTAACTTTCTACTCATAGTTAAGTTCAGAAAAATGTGATTCTGCAAATACATATCTATTTTGATGTTAAGGGTTTGTTATACAATTTGGCATGACATTTTGCTAGTCTCCTCTTACATATATTATAATTTATTCATTCAATAAATATACATATTAATATACATAACATATTTAGTAATAATTTTGGAACTATTCAGAATAATATATTCAGTGATAATTTTTATATTGATTCATGCTGAAAATGATAATATTTTGGATGTATCGAGTTAAACAAAATGTATATTAAAATTAATTTCATATGGTCTTTTCACTCTTTAATACGGATACTAGAAATTTTTAAGTTATATATGTGGCTTTCATTATATTTCTACTGGATAGTGCTGGTCTAAGGGAAACTGACAATAAACAGATAAAAATAAATATAAAATTGATTTATGTAAAAAAAAAGCATTCCAAATCTGCTAATCAGAAAACCATGTAAAAGCATGTAGTAGGTTGAATAAAGGCCACACAGAGATAACAAATTCTAATGCCTAGAACTAGTAAATGTTGTCTTATTTGGAGAAAGGATCTTGCAAATGTGATTAAATAAAGAGCTTTGTGTTGAGGAGATGCCCTGGATTATCTGGGGAGCCCTTAATGTCTTGGAAGGCATCTTTATAAAAGAAAGGCAAAGGAGATCACACAGGCAGAGAGAGGAAGCAATGTGACCGTGGGAGCAGATGCTGGAGCGACGGGATACGCTGACCGCAGTCAGAAACCGGAAGAGGCAAAGAGCGGATCATTCCCTAGAGCCTACAGAGTATGACCCTGCTAATAGCTTGACTTTGGACTTCTAGCCTCCAAAACTATGAGAGAATAAGTTTCTGTTGTTTTAAGGGTAAGCCTTCCAAGGTTATGGTAATTTGTTACAACAGCCACAGGAAGCTAATACAGAGCGTAGTGGTGGGAAGAGGTGGTTTGTAGTGGCATTTAAAGAAAATGCAGGGAAAAGAAAACCCTTGAGTGCATGATAAGGGAAAGTCTATCTGAGAATGCTACGTTTAAGTGAGACTGCTTCCCAGTGCTTAAGAGTCATCCGGAGAATAGGAAAGAAACAGCATTCTTGAACGACTTTGGATTTTTTTTAGAAGTCTGCAGGGATGCATAAAGACGACACGGAGACACTTTAAATGGGATAGTGTAAACTAGTAGGTGCTCACTTGCCCCTGAAATACTTCACAAAACAAATCATTCTGAAAGAGTAAGAGGCTTTGATATAAACTAGTTGAAGGCAGGTATAAGACAGAAAGAAAATTACCTTTAGAAAAGGTGAGAAGATAAAAAGCAGGAAGTCAACCTTCCCAAGACAGAAAATCTGAGCCAGAGTTGAGCTACCTTTCCCCAAACTGACTTGAACTTATTAATGTCTTGAATCAGAAATTTCAGAAGAGCTCATCGATTTTTAGTACTTGTGCTGGAGGCCAAAAATGAAACAAGAACAAGAATTGAGAAGGTGTGCTTCTTATATATATTTCCACCAATTAAAAATGACCCAAAATGAAGAACTACTTTTCTGAATCCTGAATCGCCTCCCATGTTGGTTCAGTTGCCTCCCATTTACATTTCTCAAGACATTGACACACCCACCCTAGTGTAGTGGGAAGAAGTGTGCACACAACCCAAGAAGAACCTGTTCTGAAATTTTGAAACTGCTTTGATATTTAGGAAAGTTGGAGCCATTAAAGTTCATGCTAGTTAAAAAACTTTTTTTAATGTTATCAAAATAATCATATATGTGATAACTTAAAATAGGACAAAATGTACCTGGGAAGTTTTAATTTGAAAATTACTTTGTTTATGTTTTCATTTAAACATTATTTTTATTTTTGGTAGTTTTTATGAAAGTTGTACTTGAGACATAGATTGAGTCAATATTATAGGGATTTTTGTTTATGAAAAATAGCAGTTCCATGACACCCCACCACCCCAATTCTTCTTACAAAGGCAACCCACTTGCATCTATTTTTAGGTAATTGTTTTAGAATTTACCTCCATATCTCTAAATAACGTTTATATTATTTTTATTCTTTGTTTTTTTATTTCCCTCTACAGAAGATGCAGATTTAACAACTTTTCCTCCTCCTGCACCTACCACACACTAACGCCCTTGTCCATTAACCACTAATACACATATATGGGGTAGATTGATAATCATGGTTTTTGATATTATGACTACATAAATACAATCCATAAATGAGCTGTGAATGAACTATATTCCTTTTTGGCAAATCTTTTTGTTTTCTCTGGAATTAATAATTATGTAACGATTATAATCATTTACTTAGTCTTCTATATATTTATCGCTAATTTAAGCCCTAACTCTGTGTCTCTGTGTCAGTTTTCTAAATTTCCTCTCAGAACAGACCCATCAGGTTCCTATCATTTTACCTTGATCTCTTAGAGCCTTCTGACCTGCCGCCAAGCCATACTGGTTTTCAACTCTGCCTGATGTACTACACTAATCCCAGGATGTCCCCACCATCATCCAAGGGACTTCCTTTGCCTCTCTCTTCTAGTGCATCTTCTGTTTTTGATAGCCCTTGTTTTTTTCTTTCTTGGTTTCCTCCCTGATTTTTTGGAGTACTATCACTTCCCAAGAAAGAGTGGAGTACAGTAGCTCCCTAAGAAAGGATGCATGAGGTAAACATATTGGAATCTTGTATGTTTAAAACTACCTTTATTCTAATCACCATACATGACTGATAGTTTCTCTACTATGAAATTTCTAGATGAGAAACATTTTCTTTCATATTTTCAAAGCTATTACCCAGTCCCTTCTAGTTCCAGAGTTAGTAATTACCCAAACTTGGGATCCTTTGTATTTGACTTGTTTTTCCAGACACTTAAAGGATCTTTCCTTTGCACAGTGGCCAAATCAATATGGTATTTGCACAGGAACAAATGGATCAGTAGAAGGGAACTGATAATCAAGAAATAGCATCCTAGTTTAAATAAGAATAAAATATGGCAAAGTACTGTTTTTCATTTAATAAGTAGTAACAGTTAATTTAGAGAATAATACTTGGTAAAATTGACTATTCACATGGAAGAAAGTAAATCATTCATTTCTAAAAAGTGAATTCTAGATGGATAGAGATTTGAATGTAAAATATAAAGAAATAAAAATCTGGAAAGAAAATTCAGGAGACTACATTTGAAAAATAGGAAGAGAAGAGACCTTCTTAACCAAGAAAGAAAACCTAACACTCTCTAATAGGAAAGTTAGGCATATTTTACTATATAAAATTTTAAGATATTTGGATGGCAAAAGAGTTATAAAGCAAATAGACAAATGATAGATAAAAAGTAAAGGGACAAAAAAGTAGAGGGACAAAAGATATTTTAATACATAGACAAATAATCTCATAAATTGACA
>JAVSCE010017998.1:0-38723 GCA_032199065.1 Smutsia gigantea
CACATCTCCTTGACTCCTCTTCAGCCGTTAACATAATATTGGGCACTGGAGCATAATCCATGCGAGTTTGTTGGCTGACTGATGAAGATGAAGACTTAAGAAGGAAACACTTTATTTGCAAAAATGATCTCTCTACACTCTGTCATTTTCCTTCTCTGAATGTTAGTTTTTTAACAATATACTCAGAGCCAGACTTCAGGGTCAGAAGGCTCTGGTGTCCTAGCCAAGCTCTACCACTTACTAGCTTTGTGACTTTGGGGAAATCACTCAACTTCTTTGAGTCCCAGTTTTGCTTATAGGGAGCACCTAGCATGTCACTGAACAGAAGAGGCACTCAACTTCCTTGCCAGATTTTCTCCCCACTTCTTTAGGATGCTTAGAGATAATTATCAAGGACACGCCAACCACTAACCATAACTCTCTGAAAGGGGATCACTAGCCAGTGAGAAGTTAATTATACTTGATCCAGTTCCTTCTCCTCTTGAGTGTACTTAGGATGACTTGTCAATCTTCTATCAGGTAAAACACATGTTCCATGAAATCATGCATTACTAAATCATAACATGCTCCCATCTGTTTTAGTCATTCAGAATTGAAATACACTTAACCCAATTATTTTCTCCATATTTTTCTGAAATTCATTTTGTTTTCCTTTCTTGATTGTTGGGAACCATCTCTGTTCCCCTCTTTACCGCTTTTTACCTGGGCCTTCTTTTCTTTTCTTTCTTTCTCTCCTTTCCACGCAAGTCATGGTAACTTGGGATAGGTGGTTTCTCTGGCAGAGGGGTCATGGTCTGGATAAATCAGGAAATCAAAATTACTTGGGATTTTCCAGGAGCCCACAGGGCTGTTTTAAGTTCCTTGTAAGCCCTGAACTGAGGCTGACTCTCCAGGAATGAATTGAAAAGAGACGTGAAGGGCATGGTGTGGGCAATGCAAAACTCAGGCAAAGGTCACTCTCTCTTCACTCCTCTCCCATCCTCAACTCAGGAAGCCTCAGCCTAATTAATGATGGCAGGGTGAGGATTCTCTAAGGGTGGGCCGAAGACAGTTTGCTGCAGAATGTATCTGGGATCTTTAAAAGCAGATCCTCAGGCCCTCTACCCACAGATTCGGATGCAGAAACTTAAAATAGACTTTCCTGATGATTTTACACACTTCTTGAGAGCCATTGAAAATCTGGCTTAGTACTTCCACAGGCTTTTTTTTTCTTTTATTGAAGTATCATTGATATACAGTCTTATGTTGGTTTCAAATGTACAACACAGTGGTTTAACAGTTACCCATATTCTTAAATCCTCACTCCTTCTAGTGCGGCTACTATCTGTCAACATAGAAAGATGTTACAGAACCACTGACTATATTCTTCATGATGTATTACTGTCCCTGTGACCAGCTTATATTGTGATTGTGAATTATTGTGCCCTCTTATCCCCCTCCCCCTCCCCTACCAGCCCCAACCCCTCCCCCTTGGTAACTACTAGTCACTTCTCAGTGTCTATGAGTCTACTGCTGTTTTATTCCTTCTTCCACAGCCTTTAAAAAAAATTGGGTTATATTTGATATACAACATTATATAAGTTTAAGGTATACAACATATTGATTTGATACACACACACACACACACACACACACACACACACACACACACACACACACACACACATATATATTGCAGTATAAGAGCCATAGTCATGGTAGCTAATACTTCCATCCTGTCATATAGGTACCATTTTAGCAGTGCTACATTCTTACAGAGTACGTTTGGCATAAAGTTTCTGCGTTGCAAAGCCCCTTTGCATTGATTTTCTCATTTGAACCTCAGGATAACGTCATGTAGATGGGAGCAGGTACAGATTCCCCAGGAAGTTGCCCTAAATTTCAGTCTTCCTGTGCTGTTGGCCAAGACATATCCAGATAACAGCTGTGGATCAGGGTTGACCAACCTCAGCCACTCCTGAGTGGTTTCTACTTGGGAACCAGGTTATCAAAAATACACGATATTAACAAAATTGGAGTTAGTCTATGATTTTCGAACATGAGGCCTCTGTGTGCAGGCACCCAATGCTTGAGGGCTTATGAGCGCATATGTGCTTGGGGAGTCACAGGAGTCCTTCCAGTGAGGAAGAGTGAGGAAAAGGAGGATTGTGAGTGTCTAACTCTGACCTGGGTTAGCTATTAGTGCATGTTTTACACAGATAGTCAGTAAATATCTAAGCATTGCCTCTAAGTCCAAGCTAGACCCAT
The DNA here is from genome assembly GCA_032199065.1 of Smutsia gigantea. Lineage (NCBI taxonomy): Eukaryota > Metazoa > Chordata > Mammalia > Pholidota > Manidae > Smutsia > Smutsia gigantea. Next base: position 2,248 of record JAVSCE010017998.1, read on the forward strand.
AGCTCCTGCCTTCTGAAAATGGTTATTGACATCACAGCTGGATAATACACTGAGTGACGTCAGCAGTGTTACAGGTACAATGGGATCAAATAAGGTAAATAGAATACAAATTATAAAGCAAGTGTAACAAGTTTTTATTGGGACCACAGAGCTTGAGAAGGGTCTTAGCGGGAAAGGTCAGCAAAGACTCCAGGCTCCATGTGGCTCCAGTCAGTAAAGGGAGGGGCCATGGGGCACTGTCTCTCCTGCAGCAGGGAGCACAGGCTCAGCATGATCCAGGATTCAGTTTCTTCCCTGCTGGGCCAAAGCCGAACACCTGACTTGGTTTGTATAAGTAAGGTGGCATGTGGACATGGGTTTCCAGCCAGAGGGGTTCATGGGCTGTGGTTGAGACTTTATAGTCATGTGAAAGTAAAGAGGAAATGATACACTTCATCATGCACGCAATCCTGGTATGGTATTATCTTTACAGCCTCCTGGCAAGAACCATGCCTTCTTAGCATGGCCTTAAAAAGAGTTATTGCTCACGCTGTTCCACTACATGAAGTAGATTCCTTCCGTTATTTGTTTTATAGTGTCTTGCTCCCCCAAATAATGTTTTCCAAATTGCCAAAGCATAACAATGACTTTTTAAAAAAGGAGAGAAGAAGAAACTAGAATATAAGATGTCTCTCATTAAGCTAAATAATTCTCAGGATTTTGGGGGGTAAGATTGTGGAAAGTCGAAGGGAAAATGCTGAGCTTCCCGGGAATCTCAGCATGAGGGCCGTCAGAGTCCAGAATCTGATTGCCTGTGACCACAAACCCCTTTCCAAGGAGACCACAGTTCTCCTGAGTGGGCAGTAAAACCCAGTCATTTTCTGTATGTGCCATGATGTGAAAAATGGCATGTGAGTCCAGACCTGGCCGACTTACCTGTGTATTCTCTTCATCCCAGCTGTACCAAAAATGACACTGCTGTTTATCAGATCTCTGCTAAAAACTGCTTTGGAATGATCTGCTGTTCTGCTTCCATTGAAGTCGAGTGCTCAGCAGAGAACCTACAACTCTCTCTGAACCCAAAAGATGACGCAGACACAGTTTGCAAACACAAAACAGAGACATACGAGCAGGAGAGCACAAACCAAATCGATGACAAAGAACATGCCGGTAAGGAAGAAGAAAGGACCTCCTCGGGTACTCCCATGGCAGCTGAGTCCCTCTCCTCCAAATTCAACGGTTTGTGTTCACTCCAGTTATCGGCCAGGAATGATATTAGCGCGTCCAGTTTTGAAAGTCCCTCGGACGTTAAAGGAACAAGGCACCCCAAGGGGGCTTACGATCTGGATAACACGGAGGTTGTTCCAGATGGAGTGCTTTTTCCTAATTCAAGTAATATTCCTGATGAGCAAAACATGTATTGCCATCAGACAATGCATTCCAAAGTGTCTAGGTTAATAGATGATGCCTCAAGCAATGGTAACCCTAATGAGGAAATATTAAATTCAAGTCATCAAAATCCCAAATTAAAGAAATACATTAGCTTCAGCCGACCACTGTCGGAGGCAGCTCCACCCATTTGCCCAGATGGCAGGGCCACGATCGACAAGCAAGTCAGCCCGCAGTTTTCCACCAAAGACTCCGACAGTGACTATGAACTTTGCCCAGAGATGACCCTAACCTGCACCGAGGAGTTTTCAGATGATGACCTGGAGTATCTGGAATGTTCTGATGTTATGACAGATTACTCTAATGCAGTTTGGCAAAGGAACCTCCAGGGGACTGAACATGTTTTTTTATTAGAAAGCGATGACGAAGAGATGGAATTCAGTGAGCGTTGCCTGGGTGGGTGTGAGCATTTCCCTGGTGAAATGGGTTGTGGGCCTCGGGTGTCGGATGACGCTGGGCCTATGGATGCCATCACTGGCTTCTGTGGTTATCACTCACAGCCCCAAGATGTGGGGGTGAGGAACAGCCCAGCCTCTGCCCCTAGTCCCTTATCCCTGCAAACAGGGATGACTCTGACTTTGGGACCTCACCAGGATGGAACGTCTACAGTGACAGACCAGGGGAGATATAAACTCCCCACTCCTCCTGAGCCTGCTGAAAATGATTATCCAGGAATTCCAGGAGAAGCCAGAGACCACCACCAAGCAGGGGAGGAATTCACCGGTGACAGTCTGCTAAACATGGATAAAGCAGTGACAGAGACAGAGATGAAGCGTCCGTCTGGTGAGTCAAAAGGGTCATCAATGAGCCAGTGTTTGGAGACCGCAGCTGAGAAAAGAGCAGGGGACAAGAATTTGTTGAGCAAGAGGGGCTTGGAGAAACCTGCCAGGGTGAGGCGACTGGAAACGAGGGGGACAGCCAAGGAGCTGAACCCCTACCCGAAAGGAAGTGGGACAGAAAGCACCCTTCATCTCCTCTGTGCCAAAGAACCTGCTAAGCACCCACTAACCCAGAGTGAAAAAAGAGAGGGTACTCATGCCAGAGCAGAAGCTCCTGATCTGAATCCCCAGTTCCCTGCAGGAGAATGTGCCATTTCACCCCATGCAGAGCAAGAAGCAAAACCCCCACAAACTCCACCAGGCTTGCTCCTCCAAGAAGGGAGCTCCAACTTCAAGGGTGAAGGGGTGCGGGTTAATCACCTATTTGAAACAAGCCCGGTTCCAGACCAGAGTGATCATCCTCAGGTAAGATTCCTCTTCTTAAAAAAATTACAAGATAAAAGGTGTGTGTGTGTGTGTGTGTGTTTCCCTTCATTTCACATTCATGATTGATGTACTACATGTAAATCAAAATAAGTCTTCTAGTACGGTCAGGGTACTTGTGAATGACAGCTGCTGCTGCTAGGAAGGAAATCTGGTTTTGAAAAAAGGCCCAGATAAACCCTAAGCCATCCTATTTATAGCAAAAGTCAGATAGAAGTAAGAGGCACTGATGGGATTCTGGGGACAGCTGAAAAAAGAAACCCGATATTTTGCCTACTGCATGTGTTTTACTAGGCAATGTTACTATTCAATAACTTTTTAAGCAAATGTTTTGGGTGTAGCCTTTAAAAGAAAAAAAAATAAGCCCAAAACATTCTTTTTAGTAATTGTTTAAGGGCACTTTGAAAATGGTACATGTTGGCTTTAATTGGAATTCATAGTACAAATGAAAGATTTCAGTGTGTCTAAAAGATCTGTAGAATTCCCTTAGTGATGCTGGAGAAGGTAGACAAAGTAGATTTTCTGGGCTCAAAGACCAAAGTAGGTTTCTGAATGGATGTTTGTTTTATTTTATTTTTCTTAGATCATGAAGTATAAAGGAGCCTAAGGAAAGACTGACAGGAAGTAAATTTGTTTTATCCTGTAACTGATTTGGAGGTATATCTGAAAGAGATGGAATTAAATGAATGGGAATGATTAATGCACAAAGGATTATTGTGCTTAATATATGAATCTATTCTAGTTTTAATTTTAAAAGGTTCCAAATGGGCTTTGAACTGATGCTGTGCTCTGCCCAAAATTTGATTTTTGTAAATAAAAACCTAAGACAAGTTATTCATCAAATTATTTTTACTGTACTTTGTGTTCTTCTTTCCCTAAAATTTATAGTGGAAACCTACTATAGAAGGTTTTTAGTAGAGGACTAGACATACGCCAAAGAAAATTAACTATTCCCAAGTGCATTCAAAGTTATTGAACTTTCTCTGTGAAAAAGTAAAAATTTAATTTGATTTCTGAAGACCCCATCATAAAATAGCTGATCAAACAATCTGCAGATCTGAGGTAGTTGTTTACTAAGCTGTTTACTAAGCATGTTGTTCTGTTCTACTGGCCAAATTAGACAGGTAAAAGACACATTTATACTTTACTTTTAGCAAGAGAGCCAGCTTTATTTATTTGGTTAACACATGCCACTTTGCTGACCGCTCACCAGTGGCCACAGATTGATGCCCAAGATAAGTTTATGGAGGTGGTTTGCCCCAATATTCACACAAAATTATGTTACAATGTTAATTTTTTCTTGTCAATAAGCATAACATTTCCTTTTCTATTCATAAAATTCTCTTCCTGGCTCAGCTGAGTGCATTTTTACAGTTGTTTATCCTCATTGAGTCTTTCATTTGGCAAACTAATTATTAAAGGTGGGAGTGTAAAGTGTCCAAAAAGGAGTGACTGGAGGGGAGGGGGCTGTTGACAATAACAGTGATGCCGGGGTTCTTGTTTGCGGAGTCAAAGAATGAACTTAGCAAACACCCAAGGTAGTAGAGCCAGGGTAGAGGCTTTTATTTATAGATAAAGGAAGAGGAAAGAGCTCCTGGCTTATGACATTCAGGGACAAGAGAGCCCAGGGTGGTATGTTGTCTAGGGGATTTATAGGTAGTTACATTGCTCTGACTGTAAATATCCTGACTTGCTTTTTCCGGAGGCCCTCACCCTATTCTGTCTAAGCCTATGGTCCCTGTCTCAATAGTTTTAGTCCTACCACTGTGGGATGCAATTTCTAGCTCCCTCAACTACCAAAAGTGAGGAGCCCGTTTTGTCATCCTCAGCTTATGCTGAAAATGAATTCTGAGATGGAGAATCTAGGTAACCAGCAAGCCATCTCTGGGACCTGGTCATCTGTCTTGTGCACAGTCTTCATTCTTGTTTCTATTAAAGTTTGTATGGGATGCTTGTTTACACATCCACACACTCACGCATTCATGAATGCGCACCTCTCTCACCAGCTATCAGCTCAAGGTGCTACCTATATTTTGTGTTTGCAGCATGACTAAGGCAGTTAACTCAGAACCATGAACATGACTTTTTAGGAAGCTTATATTCTGCAGGTAGTAGGACCGTTTCTCACTTTGCTGTACTCAGTATCTGAGGCAATCTTTCAGTCAAGGGACAGCCAGAAACGTGAATGGAAGCTGTAGGTATATTCAAGAGCAGTTCTGTGCAGCCTGCAGTTAGAAATAGAATAGCTGAATCTGTGGCATTTCTTTTCCATTGATTAAAGCAGAAAAATTTTGCCACAGGGATAATGACATAGTGAGTGCAGATTCTTTTACTCCTATAAAAATTTCCTACCTAACTGTAGATGTCCTTGTTTCTTACCCACATACACAATATAGCCATATTTACAGCAAATGGCTAAATATCACTGTAACTGTGACACAAATGTGTTAGGACATCATTGGGAACAAAATCAAACTTTTTATAATACTGCTAAAAAATAAAAGGTTGGTGAATCTTTCAATAACTAACTCAGAAGACATTTTAAATATTTATTCTTGGACCTATGAGGCTTGTGGGAACTTAAAAGTTGAAATGGCTTAATTATGTAATATATAATAATAAATAACATGCAAAAAAAAATTTGAAATGGTTAAAAATTCTTGGTTGGGAGTAATACTAAAAAACTAGCCCATTCTTGACTCTTGCCTGATTCACTTACCTTTAGGTGTCTTTTTGTAGAAACAGTGATCAGCAGTTCATCTTTTAGTGTTTTATCTTCATCTGTATATTGCTTTTAGCATTCTAAGAAAAATCCCATCCCTCTAATTCTGAGTGATAAGAACAAGGCTGTTTTATAGACTCTCCTGCCTAAGCCTATGTCTCCAGGTGTGTTTATTTCCTGTCTGCCTTTCCTGCTTTTACAGTGCAAGGCCATCTTGTTCTGATTTATCTAGAAATAGGGCTTACCCAGGCTACGATTGGAAAGCCCCCAGTTGCTCTACATTTATGGAAGATTCCAGTGTTAATCCCAGTTTGGGAGTGGAAAACAGAGAGGGTACCCCAGGCTAACTTGAATCGTCTTCAAAGGTCAGACTGCCAATCCTTCACCTTGGTTTTGATCTTGCTTTCCTGATCCAATTTAGAGGCAAGGCCCTACAATCTGCCCATCTTAAGTTTCCCTGTAGCTACACTGGGGTAGGATCATCTTCACTTTTAAATCAGAAGAGCTGTGTCTGTCCTTCTGTATAGCTGCCCATCTTCATCCCATAGAGATTTGCATTTCTCCTTGGGGTCATGGGATCTCAAGCTTATAGTGCAGAAATATTTTCTTAGGTTCTGATGGTTAAGAATCCTCCTGAAGAGGAATTAGTATTAGCATAGAAGGTGAACTCCATGATGGCAGGGAGTTTGGTCACTGTATTTTCACTGATATATCCCAAATCCTTGGAATAATGCTGGCCGCATAATAGGCACTCAATAATCAATGAACACATAGACATACAGTACTAGATTAAATTCCAAGTATAGGAGTTATGGCTCTAATGATCACCTCATGGCCTTCATTGTCATACCCTTTGGTGTCCCTCACATGCCAACTTGCCACCAGGAAATTGCTTCCCATTGTTCTTTGGCCCCGGGGAACGGACTGGTTTGTGCTGCACCTTCCACAGCTCTCACTTGCGTACCCTTGTGAATCCTGGTGATTCATATATAACCTTGGCCTTACCAGTTCTCACAAACTGCTAATCAGATCCATGAGTATCTAACCACTTCCCCCTAGCATTCAAGACCTTCCAGAATGGTGCTTCAACTATCTCTGAGAGGCAAAGCAGATGCACACGCTTGTCTCGTCATCTGGAAAACAAAGCCTTTTCCCAGATATGTGGTGTTTTTTTCTATCTTCTTGTCTGGAATGCTCTTACTCGGCTTGTTGCTGGCTCAGCTCATCTGGGTCTTCAAGGCTAAGATCCAGCAGAGTCCTTCAAGGCACCTCCCCTGAATGCTTCCCTTGATCCTGACTATAATTTCTCCTCCTAGAGAAACAGCATTCTCGTCTGCATGCTCTGTGTGGTGTAGTGGGGCTCCAGACCTGAGCTGAGCCTTACAGCTTTCTGACTTGTGATCCTGGGATAAACAACTCAAAGTCTCCCAACCCCAGGTTCCTCATCTAAAATAGAAATATTAATCATAATAATGCTTATCTCATAGAATGTTGTAAGGATTAAAGTCTTGCATGTGAAAAAATACTAAGCACAGTACCTGTTAGCATTTAATAAGTATTATCATTTTAATTTTATTTATTATTTACCTTTTTAATACATCTGTTCTTTCTCCCCATAGTAAAGACATCTTGAGGGCTGACTGCAAGTGGTTTGTACCACTTTTAATTGCAAATTTACTTGAGATAATTATACATGGACATGCAGCTGTAAGAAATAATACAGAGACATCATTAAGCTTTTCCCAGTTTCCCCTAATGGCAACATTTTGTAGAACAGTAGTATGATCTGGTATTAGTATTCAATGTCAGGATATTGACATTATTACCATCTACTGGTCTTATTCAGATTTTCCCAGTTTTACTTGTACTCATGTGTGTATTAAGGTCTATAGACATTTACCACCTGTGTAGGTTTGTGTGATAAATGTGGTATGAAACTTCATGTTAATCTAAGTTCAGCCTAGTGGCTAGGCAGATGGTGCAATGACATAGAACATGGCAGCTTGAAATGTGCATGGCCATCTAGTGACAGCCAGGCACATAGTAGGTCTCCAGGAAATACATTTTTTAAAGCATAGGAAACTTTAAGTTTCAATCTAGTTTTCCTATCCAGAACAGAACAACCTCAAATTTGAACTCATTTGCATGATAAAATGCATCCCCCTCCCAAATAACAACTGTTAAAACTGACTCCACAAGGCTGGTAAGCCAGCGCTCTGCTGATGATGGGAAGGGCGGAAGTTTACAATCACTCATCTCTCTGCACGTGGCCATCAGGCCTCTTGTCAGCACCCCTCCATGGCTGACACAGGGAATAACACAAACATTTGTTTTGATTTTAGTCACAAAGCCCACTGTACCACTCCTGCCAAATACCATTCCTGTCCTGGGCCTGCAAATTGCGTCATGTCCTGGCTCCCTGCAGTAACTGCATGCGGTCATTGTTAAATAATGAGCAGAGCATCTTTTGTACAGCCTCACCACCACCCACCCACAGTGTGGTCTGCTAACCAGGTGTCGAAATGCACAATCTCAAGCCCCGCCTCAGTCTTGCCAAAGCAGCACCTGCATTTTCCCGAGATTCCTAGGAGATGTGTATGCATACTGAAGCACCAGAAGCCCTGGTCTACAGAGAGGAGATCTCAGGTTAGAAGAGACTGTAGAGCAGGGTCTCCACTGTGGCGACACATGGAGGTGACCAGGGACCTAAAACATTCAATGCCTGAGATTCTGAGGTACTGTGATCTGCTGTGTGGCTTGAGCACTGAGGGTTTTAAGCTCCCAGGTGATTCTCTGTACTTCTAAGATTGAGAACCTTAGCTGTGCTTTGGAACTGTCCCTGGTGTCTTCTAAATAGACAGATGCCCAGGCCCTGCCTCTAGACGTCCTGGTTTCAGTAATTTTAGGGCAGGGATCAGGCTTGGAGACCAAGAGCTGTCAGTGGGGTGCAAGGGCTGCCCTCGGGGCTCCTGGTTCCAGATCCACAGAGCGGGGCTGCAGATTGCTAAAGGTTGTACACCTCATGAAAACACACTCTCAGAGATTCTAGAGCCCCTTCCCCCGCCTTCCCCCAATGTTACCGGAGGAACAAAGCATCGGGTTACTCAGTACTGCTTTGCAACCTGGCAAGGGACATTCTCCGCATGTAAGATGCTTCTGCTCTACAGCAGTATGTGCATTCCTGAAACACTTCTACAAAATCCCACACCTAAAACATCAGGGCTTCTGGGGAAAATAGCGTTCCCCACAGGTCACTTCATAAAAAGGCCATTTTAAAACCAGAGACAAAAGCAAAAGTGTACACAGGAAGCTTGCTTAGACTGCCCAGGGAGGCGGCTCAGTGGCTGCCAGCTGGTTCAGTTGGCCAATGGCTGTCAAGGCCGATAGAAAAATGACACAAGACGACTGGACGGAAGTGCTGGCCACCCTTGAGGCAGGCAAGCTGGAGGGTGCTGAGGCGGCAGAGACAGAAGTGGGTCTCTGCCCCGCTGGGCTGGGAAGGCGGGCCCGGGAAAGGCAGCCTGCCCTCAGACCCCTCGGAGAGAGAGAGAAGGGCAGGGGGGATGCTCATTTTCAATTTTGTTAGAATATGACTCGAAAGGGTCCCTGCTGCCAATACAAAAGCTGAGTTAAAGGCTATTATTCCCTTTCCTTCTCCGGAATCTATAACTTACTCCAGTGATTCAGCGCCCCTTTGCCTAGGGAACACCGCACGTGAACCAATGGAGCATCTGCATTACTCCAGCCTCCGTCCCCTATTAGCCCACCTCATAGGGCTCAGAGACCCCCGGGGACCACAGACCTGCTCTGGTGCTCTGAGTCCTCAGGACAGTGCCTGGAAGTGAGGGTCTGGATTATTTGCACAGGAGTCACCTGCTGAGGTGCATGTTTACAAAGGCAGATCCCTAAAGTTTCCCCCAGACCTGTTGAATCTGTACTTTTCCCAAGCTCTCTAGGCGATTTTCATGGCCAGTAAAATTTAAACCGTGGCTTAATTAGACTGAGATCTAGAGGGACTACTGCCCCCCTGAGGCATTCCTATAAAGAATCACAGGTTTGTGAAACCACAGGAAGCTTGGGGCTTTCAAGTATAAGCCGTTCACCCCAAGCAGGGGAAAAAGCCCTCACGATTGGGATTTTCTCTGCTTTCTGGCTGGCTGGCTAGTCTTCACTTGTCCGGCAACTGAAATAAATGCAGATTCTGATTTGTTGTAACTAATCCAAAACAGGTGTGCCATCTGTAGCTGAGTTTTATTTTGAGGAGCAGCTCAGTGACAGGAATTTGGGTGGCCGCAGTGAGGCTGGTGACAGGAGGGTCACTTGACTGCCTGGGTGGGTTTTGGTCCCCAAACAAATCTCTCATCACTGCCTGGGGTGGGAGGTGAATGCCGGAGGTGTGTCTTGTTAGTCTTTTTTTGTTTTTCTTTCTTTTTTTTTTTTTGCTATGACTGAAAATGAACTTGCTTTGCTGAAATGGAATAGGAAGAACGCTGGACTAACCAACCATCTATCAATACAAATGGTAAAACTATGGTAACCAAACAGAGCGTAGTACCTCCAAACAGATCAGTGGATAAACTGAGTAGAGTACAGACTCAGATCCAAGAACGTATTGGAATTGGTTTATGATAGAGATAGCCTCTCAAGTTTTAGGGAGGAAACAAAATCTTCAGCAACGATGCAATTAGCCATCCATGGGGGAAAAATAACAGTACCTTACAGTGGCCCCCCAAGTTAACTCCAGATGGATGTCCGAGTTTGATAAGCGTTCCTTTCAAATGACACAAAGGTATAAATACGGAAAAGTAGTATTTTAGTTTAGTAGGGTTGCCATGATAAAATACTGCAGACTGGGTGGCTTAAACAACAGAAATTAATTTTATCACAATCATGGAGGGTAGAAGTCTGAGATCGAGGAGTTGGTTCTTCTCAGGCCTCTGTCCTTGGCTTGTGGAGGGCCACCTTCTAACTACATGCGCATGCAGGCTCCTGGGGTCTCAAAGTCCCAATCTCCCCAACTTTTAAGGCCACCAGTCATATTGGATTAGAGCCCATCCTAAAGACTTCATTTTAATTTAACCCTCTCTTTATAGGCCCTAAGCACTAAATAAAGTCACATTCTGAGGTATAGGGGTGAGGGCTTCAACAAATGGATTTGGGAAGGGTACCAAATTCAGCCCATAACAAGTAGTCTATAAACCTCTCACTGACTGTTTTGGGTGGGGAGAACAATACCCCTCAAGAATTACGCCCATGTCCTCGTCTCCAAAACTGGTGAATATGTTACTTTACATGGTGCAAGGACTTTGCAAGTGTAAGTGAAAGGTTTTGAAATGGGGGTTATTATTACCCTAGATTATTCAGTGGTCCAAATTTAACCACAAGGCCCTTCGAAGTGAGAGAGGGAGGGAGGAGAGTCAGAATGAGAGAGAGATCTGAAGATGCCACCTGAGGCTTTGAAGGTGGAGGAAGGGGCCACGAGTCAAGGAGTGTGGAAGCCTCCAGAAGCTGGAAAAGGCAAGGACATCCTCCTCTGGAGCCTGCAGAAGGCATGAAGCTTTGCTGTTGCCTTGATTTTTAGCCCAGGGGCATCTATGTTAGACTTCTGACTCCAGAACTGTAAGGTAATAAATTTGTATTGTTTTAAGTGACTAAGTTTTTGGTAATTTCTTATAGCAGCCACAAGAAACTAATATAGACAGAAAGGGTAGTTTAAAAGCTAAGTACTCTAAAGCAAGGCAGGATCTCCTTCTTTAGATTTTTACTTCAGACATCAGAGAAAGAGCCCATTCATGACACAGGCTTTGCAAATTCCAATTGTCTTTGGCTTAGAAAATCTGATGTGGAAGAGAAAATAAGAAACATGTCAATCTGCTCAGGTGAGGTCCAGTTTAACTTAAAGTAAATATAACTTTTTGGAACTCAGAGAGTAAAGACAGAGGCATGGACACCACAGCTAATCCCCTCCAGAGTTCCTGGGCCCTTTCAGGACTCTGCCTAGAATGTCTTTGAGCCAAAGAAACACTGGTGTCCAGTGGAGCTCCAGGTCTGTGACGGGGCTGGACTCTAGAGGCCACACCTGGAATGTACCTTCTGACCAGGGCAGTCTACGAGGCTGAGGTGGTGGAAAGGCGGCAGGGAACTTGCGAACAGCTCTAGGGCAGGGCTTCTTAAACCCCACACTACTGACGTTCAGAGCCAGATACTTCCATGTCATGGGCAGCTGTCCTTGTGCCATAAGATGTTTAGCAGCATCTCTACCTCTCACCCCACCCCAGCTCACAACCAAGAATGTCTCTAGACATCGCCAAATATTCCTTGGTGAGGGCAAAAATCACCCTGGGTTGATTAGCTTGTGCTCAATTCTGTACCCTCCCCAGTGACAGGAGGGAAACTAAATCAGCGCTGTACAATAGAAATTTAGCGCAAGCAGTACTGTAATTTTTTGTAACTTATGTCTACAAGTCGTGCAACCATGTCCACTATTTAATCCCAGGATATTTTCATCATCGTCAAAAGAAACACATACGCATTCACGGTACTTCTTCTCCTCAGCCCCAGCTCTTGGCAAGCCCTAATTCATTTTCTATTGGTGCAGATTTGCCTACTCTAGACATTTCATATAAATGGACTCATACAGTATATGGCTTTTGTGCATCTGCCTTCTTCCAGTTAACATAGTATTTTGAAGGCTCACCCATGGTTGGAGCATCTATCAAGGCTTCATGCCTTTTTACGGCTTAATAATATTACACTGTATGACTCTGCCACATTTATTTCTATCCATTCATCAGTGAATGGTCACTTAGGCTATTTCTAGTTTGTAGCTATTACACATAAAACTGCTATGAACATTGGTGCACAAGTTTTTGTATGGACATTATGTTTTAATTTCTCTTGGGTAAATGCCTAGGAGTGGAACTAGTTGCTGGGTGACTCTATGTCTGGCCTTTGGAGGAACAGCCATCCTGGTTTTCAAGCAGCTGCACCATTGTACATATTCCCACCAGCCCCATATGAGGGTAAGCCACATACATAATATTAATTTTTTGGAAGCTTGCATTGTAAAAAAAGCTCAAAGACACAGGTGAAGTAAACTTTAATAATATATTTTATTAACTCAATATGACCAAAATATTATTTCAATGTGTAATCCATATAAAAGCTTTTAATGAGATATTTTACGTTCTTTTTTTCTGCTATTAAGTCTTCAAAATCTGGTATGTATTTTCATACTTAGAGTACATCTCAGTTTGGATGCTAACTCTTCATTGGTAATACTTGATCTGTATTTAGATTTCATGAAATTATTGAAAGAGTAGATTCACATACCCAACTTATTGTAAGCCTACATAAAATTTTTCCTAACTGCATCAATGCATGTCAATTTTTTAATTTCCATATAAAGTAATTAAAATTAAATAAAATTTAAAATTCATCTCCTTGGTTGCACTAGGCACATTTCAAGCACTCATTACCCACAAATGGCTATAGTCTCCTGGACTGGACAGCCCAGCCCTAGGTTATTTCTGGTGTAACTGTGTTTTTTAAAGCGCCTACTGCCCCAGGCCTCAACATTGGTTTTCTTTTCTTTTCTACAGCTGATCCAGTGACGAACTGTAGTTTTCTCTCTCTTTTTTAGAAAGAGACTTTCTTTTTTAGGGTGGTTTTTGGTTCATAGCAACATTGAAAGGAAGGTACAGGAGCTCCCACATACCCCTGGCCCCACACATGCACAGCCTACCGTACCATCAACATCCCTCACCAGAGTGGGACATTTTGTTATAATTGATGAACCTACACTGCATCCTTGTCACCCAAAGTCCATAGTTTATATCAGGGCTCATGCTTGGTGGTGTTTGGATACAGGTATAATGACACATATCCACCATTATAGTATAATTCCATTTCAAAGGAAAGGGCTTTTCCTGTGCACCGTATCTTCCTAGTCACAGCCTGATGGCTTAGGATAAGTGCAAACAACAACAGTCGTCACCCCACGAGCCTTCCAGCCTCCCAGCCTAACCCCATGCAGCCCTTATTTCTAATAACAAGCTCTAACTACGGCAGCCCCCACAGCCGGGACCTTAATGTCCCAGTTGGCACCTGGCAGCCTTGTTGTTTGTTGGGCACGCCCCACTGTGTCTCTCGTATCACTTTAAAAACAACATGCCACCCTGCCCCCAAGCCATCTCTCCGGTTACTGTCAGGCTACAGGACAAAAGGGGACACATTCCAGTTGTCTTTGAGGTCACAGGTTATCGGCTCTGGAAGTTAGAGGCGGACTAGAAAGCAGGGGAGTAAGGGGGGGAAGAGGTTTTTCTCTTAGAAGTGTTTTTGTCATGAGTTTTCATCTGAGAAGTCTACGCCTCACGTGTGAAGGTGAAACAGCAGCACGGCCATTGCCCCAGAGGCGGGCAGTCTCCCGCCGTCCCTCAAGGACTCCTGGGCTTGTAGAGGGCAGGGGTCCCCCAACGCTATGGCGCTGGCAGGTCACCTGGGGGCTTGTGGGAGTGCAGGTTCTGCTTCAGCAGGTCTGGGGAGGGGCCTGGGATCCTGCATTTCTGACAAACTCCCAGGGATTTCCAGAGACCACACTGAGCAACAAATGTGAAGGCTTTCCCCAGAAAGTATGCAGTATGTCCCTTCCCTTCCCCTCCATCTTCCTCACCACGCTGAGTTGCCCAACAGCCAATAATAGCTGACATTGATTGAGTGCAAATAAACTTAGACTGCGCTGAGACCTCAGTGGGTTTGCTCGTTTAATTGTCTCAACAGCCAAAGAGATAAATCCTGTTGCTCTCTGGGCTCTGGGTCAGGAGGTGGTGCAGCCCAGCTTTGAACAGAGTCTGCCTGACTCCAGGCCCTCGGCCCTAACCGTGGCATTACATAGCTTCCTACTTCCATCTTAGGTCTGAATTCCTTTACTCTCTTTAGAACTAAAATAAACTCTGATAACTGTGGTTGCCTGTGGTGAAGGGGACTGAGTGGGTGACAGGGTGGGAGGGATACTAACTTGTTGCTTTATACCCTTCTATTGTATATCTTGCAAATTTTTTACCATGTGCATATTACTTATTCAAATAAATTAATGAATATTAAAAAAAATAAGCCCATAGTCTTCTAAGAACCATCCAGTAGCTGGGCCAGTATCAGACTGGTTCTCAGGGCAATAAGATCAGATATTTTCCTCCAAATTGGGCACTCTGCATCATTGCTGAGATGGTGAAGGTCCTCCAGGCTCCAGCCATATCCTTCCCATCCTCTAGGAATATACCCAACAAGGCCAACCTACAGCCTCCCACCAGATGATAGCCCATACATGTGATGGACTTTTCCAGAGCAGGTAGACTCTATAGTAATATTCCATGTATAATAGAGAATATTGTTACAAATGGTGCTTTTCCAAGTCATATGCTTTTCCTTCCCTTCAGACAACTTGACACGGGTCCGAATTCCAAGGTGCTTATCTTTGCTCTATTGTGACATCACAAATTAACAAAAAGGAGAAAATCATCATGTTAACCAAAAACTGGTTGGACACCTCCATTGTGGGTACCCAGACGTGGTTTATATGTCAATCCTGTCCTGCTAATGTAAGCTAATTGCCGTGAACGTGAAAATGTGAATTTTAGCATATATTTGAAAGGAATGCAGGTTAATTAGTTTCACATCCACATAGTGAATGAATCTAATTGCTAAGAAGAGTTTGTGAGAAGTGACTCTGACCTCACCAGTTTTTACTGAACATATAAATTTCCAGGGTAATTAGCCATAATTTAGAGTGCCCATATTAGAACATTAATGGCTCAGTGGGACTCATTAGGGGAAGGCAAGGTCTTCCCCTAATGTGTCTAGTTTGGCTGGAACCTGTTGTATATACATGACAATAGTAGGAAGGCTGGGTGGGACCAGAACTGGGGCCTAAGGAGTGGGAAGAAACCTAGCCAAGTGCTGGGCGAATAACAGAATGCTTCTGCTATGTTCAAAAGACCTTTGGACACCTCCACCCAGCCCTGCAAAAATCACTAGTCCAAAATCCATTTTCTTCACACATACATACAATAACCATATGGTCCTGACCCTGTCCCTCTGACCGCACTTCATATCACTAACAGAAGGGACATATAGGCATGTGTGCATGACAAAACCTGCAGTCTTCACACACAGAGGTGGCTGGAATACAGCCCAGCCCAGACTTTGAGTGCAAGAACTATTACTATAACTCAGCCATGGTGAATCACACATCAAGTTTCACCCAAGTCTTTGGAGGTCCTCATGCCCTGTTCTGCAGGGTGGTGGCACCTGCCCACAGACTTTCGTGGTGCTATTGGCCCACAGAGGTCATTGCTGAGAGTGACCATTGCCCTGCGTGGCCTCAGGTCTGGTGGCTCCTTTCTGTGCTGTCCCAGGGGCCTGATGGCCCACAGTGAGGGATGCCACATGTCCCCAAGGGTTCTTCCTGCCTCCCCAGAAGCAGCGTTGTCCTGGGAACAAGTTCATCTTTCCTCTCTTCTGCTCCAGACCAGCAGATCTCCCTCTCACCAGGGGAAGTCCGTCTGTGGTCAAAATATTCTCTCTATGTCCTATGTTCACCCAGTCATAGTCACTGAACACTCACTCTGTGTTAGACTCCTTTGGGCGCCAATAGTGAACAAAGCAAGGTCCCAGCCCTCAGGGCGTTTACTTTCTAGAGGGGGAGCCCATGACCGAAGAAGCCTGCCTGTAGTGTCAGTAGTGATGGGTGCTCTAAAGACAGACAAAGCAGGATCGGGAGTAAAGGGGGAGATACTTTTGGAAGGTTGTTAGGATTCTCTGAATCTTTTAACTGTTCTGTAATTCCTCTAAATTCCCCTGGATTTTAGGCATCTTGATGCCCAAGAGCTGAGAGTCTAGAAATCCAGGCTGGTTTTGTTTTTCATACTTCCATGTCCCTCTCTGAGGCAGTAAAGAATAACCTTTGGGTCTGCTTGACTGGAGAGGGGCCAAGAAGGAAATACAAGGAGAAAAGCAAGGTGGAGTAATATTCCTTCCACAGCAAGGCGACGGAGAGGGGAGTGAGCAGCGTCACACCAATTTCAGGGGCTCCATGTTTCCCCCCATTTCCCCATTGTGAATTTCCAAGTGGCAGTTCCCCAGGGCATCTCTTACCCTCAGGAGGACTCTTGGGGGTTGGAGTGGGCAGCACAAAGATTGAAGGAGGGCAAGGAAGGTTTGAGCTGCTGAGTAGGCTAATTCCATATCCAAACCTGGCCCTCAAAATGGTTACTGTGTTGTACCTTCAGATGACCCAGAAAACTCAAAGGATTAGGTTGAAAAAGTGCTAATGGATTTGAATTTAGAGGAAGCCAAAGTACAATTGACTGTCCCTGAGCTTGTATGAACTGTATTCACCACTCAGGCTGTTCCTTTATGCCCCAGTTTCTTCTTCAAGGCGGGGCAAGAGCAGGAATGACTGAGGCATTTTGAATGACTGAATATCTTCTCTGCATAAAGGCTCAGGTCAGCTTAAACCTCCAGCTTTCTATGGCACTTCAAAGTTCCTATCCTTCCAAGTGTCATATGCTACAAGTGCACCCTGCAGGCCCTACTGTGTGCACACTGAGCTGGTGTTCCACCAATGGGGATGGACTAGGCTAGTTCAGCCCCTGACCAGATCCCTTGAGTAAATGCACATCCGGGAAAAGGGAGGGCAGAGAAGCCTTAGCTCTTAGGTAATCTGAAGGACCGAACGAGGGGGCAGAGACACCTACCCGGAGGACGTCAGGCCCCTCAAGAGCAGCGGAGGCTGGGGACACTACTGGTTGCTTTGCATGATGGGGGAGTCCTACATCAGGTGAAGCAGGAGCGCCCCCAGGTCAGTGTGCTCGGAAATGCTGCCGTCCACCTTACCAGGGCTGGAGGAGCCGAGTTCAGGATGTGGCCTGTGGTGACAGAGAGAGAAACAAACCACAGTGCCCGACATGCTCCACTCACTGTGGTGTCTGGTGTTCCTTCCCAGGCCCTGTGAGTCAGAGACTGGAGCAGCAGGTGCTGCTGTCATGGCTCTGAACACACTGTGCACCTCCTGGCCACGCTGGGCATGCTTCCTTCCCCTTGCCACTGGATGTAGAGCTTTGACACGTAACTAAGTTGTACGGTGGCTCTGTTACAGCCCAAAGATGATAACTGAGCTACACAAGTTTATTAAGCTCTGTCTAGTGCATCGAGGATTGTAGCAAGCAGGCATCTCAGTCCTGCAAAGAGCTTCTAGTGAAGTGTCTTGAGCTGGAAACCAGAGGCGGCCCTCATCTTCAATCCCTGTGTCAAATCAGTCTCCATGTCCTGTCGACTCTCCCTCGACAGTGTCTCCTGAATCGGAATCCTCCTCTCTGTTTTGGTTTCCAAGGGCTGCCCGGACATATTACCACAAATTGGGTGGCTTAAAACAAGCAGAAAGTTATCCTCTCACAGGACAGAAATATGAAATCAAGGCACGGGCAGGCTTCTGGAGGCTCTCTGAGGGAGAAGCCACCCCACGCCTCCCTCCTAGTTTCTGGTGGTTGCCAGCAAGCCTGGCAGTCCTGCCTCTGTGTTCACATGGTGTTTTCCCTGTCTCTGTGTCCAAATTTCCCTTTTTTTTGTAAGGACACCATTCTAATTAGGCCCCACTCTAATCCACTGTGACCTCATCATAATCTGATTATATCTGCAAAAACTCTATGTTCAAATAAGGTCCTGAGCACAGGTGCCAAGGCTGAGGACTTGAACCTGTCTCCCTGGGGGACACGATTACCCACAGCAGTTGCCATCCCTTCAGCCACTGCTGCCCAGGCCTCATGATTTTATTTGGACCGCTGCACTAGGTTTCTTTCCAGACCCCATAGGCCAGTGTCTCCCTCTTCTGAGCACCCTCCATGTGCTATGCAACAATCTTTCTGGAACCTACACCTGGGAGTATCATTCCCTTGTTTAAAACAACAACATGACCTTCCAAGTCCCTGTCAAGCTTCAGCAGACTCTCTTGCTCTAGGAGTAAATCTGAACGCTACATGCTGCAGGCAGGGCTCTCTGCAACCAGGCTGTAGGTTTTTTCCACTGTCTCCCTGCTCCCAGTCTTCCCTTTCCATGGACTCCACATCCTAATCATTCTGCAGAGCTGGGCACTCACCTGCCCCAGTGCCTTTGTTCATGCTGCTTCCTCAACCTTCTCTCACAGAACATCTGCTGACTGTGACTTATGTAAGTTCCATGAAGATGGAGCCTTTGGCTGGTGATGTTCTTTCCCCGGCAGCTAGAAAGAGGCCTGATATAAAGAGAGTTTCCGACAATTGAAATAAGGAATTGGATAAAGGAATGGAGAAATTAATACATATGAATGCATAGGCAGAAAATAAGTGGGTTTTGGATCTCTCCCTAATATACATGTCCCTTTTCCTCTCCTTGTGGGAGAAGTAACTTCTTTCATAACCTTTTATTCCTATCTCTCTGCTAACATTCACTGTATATTACAGCTGTTTGTTTGCTCAGCTGGGCTATTACTCTGAGCTACATGGATATAGATGCTGGGTCTGTGAGTGCTCAGAACAAACACCTTGACTGTCAGTATTATTTGTTGAGCTGAAGGAAATTTCATGAGAGAGGCAAGACAAGGAGAACAATCAAATTCCCCACCCCCTCCAATGTGCTACCTCCCCTGCATTTGCAGAGCTGAAGAGGGGGTGCGGGCGAGCAGGAGGTAAAATTGCAAATTCTGTAAGTTCCCCTTTCTGCTGATGCTTGAAAAATTATCTTTCTGAGTCAGCACAGGTATTTTGATACTGCTTTGAGATTTCAGGCCTTTTTTTAAAGTGATGGTTTGAAAACAAGTGCTTTTGCATTTACCATCAGGCTGATGGCATTGGGTGGGAAAATAACCCTCCTGAGAACTGTTTCCCCCTACATCTTTTCATTTTCTAATTCTGGGTGTCAAGCTCACAACAAACATCAGGAACTCCCCAGTCACTGCCTCTCCATCAGTGGTGGGAAAAGGCCAAGCTCAGGCGGGGCTGGTCTCTGGAAGAACATTCTGAAGTGGCTGATGCTGAGTTCAGGGTCCAGAAACATGGGCTCCAGGATGTCGGCCTTCATGAGAGTAGAGCAGTGACAAGGGACAGACCCTTGGTTATACTGAATTCCCTCCCAGCAGACTTTATGAACCATAGAAACAAGCATAAATTCTAGTAAGAGGCCAGCTCCCTGTGATTATCCCGCCACCAGAATGTCATCCTAAGCCTCTGATCTCAAGTGCCCACCACCCAGTCAAGTGACAGAGCTTCACTGCTGGGTGTTGATGGCAAACGAGACTGTGGGCAGGAGGGCCAGTTGGACATGCTGGGAAAAGAATGGGGTGATCTGGTGGGTTGTGTAGTGTCCCCCCAAATCTGTGTTCACCTGGAACCTCAGAATGTGACCGTATTTGGAAGTAGGCTCTTTGCCGACATAGTTAAGATGAGGTCAAAGACAAGGAAGGGCTCTTGCCTGGGACCTTCAGAGGGAGCATGTCTCCACCGTGGTTTCAGAGTTCCTGGCCTCCAAACGTGATAGTAAGTGTGTTGTTCTAAGTTGCCAGTTACTGGAAATTTGTTTCCGCAGCCCTAGGACTCTACTGCAGTTGCCAGTCGTGTGTGCGGGGAGTTATCAGAAAAAAATTTTTGTTTTTCCATATCTGCCACCAGGATCTTCTTCCAAAGCAGGTCGGGAGACTAGGGCGGCCAGAGCAGGGAGGTGGAGAGATGGTGCTAAGGGTTGTGTTGAGGAAACCAAACAGATGAAAAGAAACAGGTATTTGTTTTTATTTTTGTTTAAGCTGGACATTTTATTTTTGTTTAATACATTTTGTTTAATTTTGGAAGTCAAGCTTTGTTGAGGGAGGAGTTCTTTAAATTCCTTTCTTCGTATTAGATTAGAATCTTATCTCAGCACAGCCAGAAAGTGGGAGTATGTGAGGGTTTGGACAAGGCGGCCCAGCCCTTGCACATAACCCCACAGATGGTAGGACAAAAAGGCTGACAGAGTTAGGGTGCAGAAGGCACATACACCCTGACTTCACATCTCTGGACATTGGTGTCATGTTGGAATTAGCTAAGGAAAACTGTGAGGACTGGAGATCTTTTCCCCTGTGGGACATGGGGAGAAGCCCCCCAGCCACTTTCCCATGTGGGATGGGCTTGAGCATCCCCAGCGGTTGTTCAAGTTACGAGATCAGAGGCATTCCTAGTCAGGGTGAACAGATAAGATCAGTTCCAGAGGAAAAACACAGGAATGTCTCTACTCACGCACATGAGAAGTAATATGTGTGAATTTTCAAACCACACAGCTGCACACACCAGCTCAGCATGCTTTGGCTTCCCGAGCTCCAACTGCTGCCTTGAATCCCAGGTGCTCTCTCTCTTCCTTGTTTCTCAAAGCATTTTCCCAACACTGTCGGCTTCCCAGAAGCTTCTTCGTGATTCATTCCTTTCCATCAACAACAGGAAGCTGATTTGGATGTTTCCATCAAAAGAGGTCCCTGCATTTCTAGTCTAACCCACCCCATGCTCCTCCCCGCTCCCCACCCTGCCTTTGACTCCCTTCATCTTTAAGTGCAGCTGTGTTAAATGTAACCCTTCAGTTGCACATTGTGAGGTTATGATTTTGTGCCTGTGGTCAAGTGGACATCTCCACCTTCGGTGCCTGGTACCCACTGGTACCATTATGCTGATATCTTCTGGGTAGAAAATATTTGGGACCTCAGTTGCTTCTCTCTCCTCAAAGAGTCCAGATGGCTTCAGTTTAGAGCTAAAGAAGACTGAGGCCAACCGCACACCAAATTAGTAGAGAAGAAGAAGAGTTATAGTTTAGGAGAAAATACAAATTAACCAAAGCACAGGACCCTCAGGCAATTTTTCAGGCGGGAGATCAATGCCTTGGCAGAGAATGAGAAGAAAACCAGATTCCAAAGAAACAAAACTTCCTTGCCTATGTTGACAAAGAGACACTGGCCCAAGAACAGACTGGATGGATTTTCACTCATTTAACCTATTTTTTAAGAACCTACTATGTGCCTTGCACCAAGCTGAATGAGACTAACCCTGTGCTCTCTCTCCTGGATTTCACAACCCTGAGAAGTTGTGTTTCTTCTGCTGAATGAAGCTGTCTCTGTGTCTAATCAGGCAACCAGGTTGCCTGAGGGTACCCTCCTAGAACTGAACTCTCTGAGGGGATATTTTCCGCTTAACCAGAATGCAAACC
Source organism: Smutsia gigantea (assembly GCA_032199065.1). Classification (NCBI taxonomy): domain Eukaryota; kingdom Metazoa; phylum Chordata; class Mammalia; order Pholidota; family Manidae; genus Smutsia; species Smutsia gigantea. The sequence goes on from JAVSCE010017998.1 coordinate 23,911, forward strand.
TGAGGACATAGAGGTAGCCTGCTATTTACTAGGAGCCATAATGGCGAATAAGGGGCTCATCAAACCCTAAGCTTGCATTTTCTAATTTTTGGTAATGACCCTCCAAGACCAGTGACCTGCCTCTATTTGTGTTTATTTTTGGATTTTCCAAGTGCCGAATACCACCACTGCTGTGCACTCTGAAGCCACGCCGAATAGGCAAAGTCATAGTGCAGTGATCACAAGTATTTCTTGTTTCTAACGTTTACAAGAACTTGGCTTTGTGTAATGTATTATTGTCAGGGTGGTGCAGGCATTACTGCTATCTTGGTTTTGCTTTTGCTCACAAATTCTAGAACATGTTAAGAGCCATACTGATTTGAAAATGCTCTCCTAGAACCTTAGTAAGCTCAGCTTTCCCTTTGTTACCAGTCTGAAATCTGCAGAGAAACTTCAGGCCATGGGAGGTAAATGCCACCACTCACCCCGGCTCCTGATTGAGGGCAGGGATTCGGTCTGTGGCCCCATGGGCCCCGAGGAGGAGACTGGTGGATGCGAGTGGGTCTGGAAACTTCTGAAATTGTAGGCACAATCGTGTAGGTAAAAGGGGAATTTTCGGTAAAGACAAAGCCATAACTTTTCTCAGTCCCCCAAAAGATTAGCAAAGCTGGGGGCTGACAGCCCCTGGTCTTCCGTTCTGTGGCTGGGATGATTTCATTGGCTTGTCTAGGTCCACGAGCCTCCAGGACCCTGCAGGATCTGAATGCTGACATCCTGCAGTCTTCCAGACAGACAGGCACTTACTGCACGGGGGAGGAAGAAGCAGCAGTGAGGGAGGCAGGTGAGATTCAGGAAGCACGTGCCCCAGGGGCCCCTTCACCAGCCGCTGTCTCTTCCCTGGCTTGTCTGTGGCCCCTCTGGCTCATTGTGGATCAGGTATGTGGGTGTGGAGGTGACACACTGCATCCTTTTCCCTAACAACTCTCACAGTTAATAGGGAGGATGAGATCACGAAGCCTTAGGAGTCCGAGGGAAATCTGGTTCCAGATGGAAGGTGATGTTTAAGCCCCATTTCAGTGTTTGCATTGTTTACATGGCAGCAGGTCATGGAACACAAAGGCCAGCCAGGTACTCGCCAACTGTGGATAAAATGAAAGTTCCTGTGGCCAGGATTCTCACTGGGCCCTGGTTGATTAGCTCACTGCACACATGGCTGTTGACTCTATATAAAGAGCTCCGCCCAGTGCTCTGGGCAACACAGTGGCACGGCTACAAGGCTGCAGGAGAGCAGAGCAGAGGCTGGAGTGGTGGTAGCACTGAGGACAGAGGCCCAGAGGACGGCTTTGCGGGATGACTGTGCAGAGAGGCTCAGAGGACGGCTGGGCAGACAGATGAGCGCAGAGGCAGAGACGCTGGTGCTCGACCTACCGCCGGGAGAACAAGCCGGGTCATAAAGTCTTTCACCCCAAAGAACGTTCTGCTGTCGATTTCTTTGGTCGCATTGAATCCATAGCGAACTTGCCTGGGGCTGAAACCCATTGGCAAGACCCCAACCCTGTCACTTTTCTGTGCAAGAAACAGCCTCAGAGGGATCTGGGGACTACTCCAAGACACTTCCCAAGTAGCAGTGGATCCAGAACCGCACCCGGGGCTTCCAAGGCCCATTCCTCAACCCATGAGCCCATTTTCCTTTCCCCTCCTTATCCAAGTCCCAGGTTCTTCAAGATACAGCAAAAACCCTGCAGATGACTCCAAAATGCAGGGTGGAATTCAAGAGAAGTGCCTGGATTTCCCAGCTCCATTTTTCTTACGTTTGCATATCCCCCAGTTGCACTTATGGAAATCAAGGCTCTCGCTCTCCATGCCCAGCAAACTCTCAGAGGCAGGAAAACAAAGATGCACATAGGGAAGAAAAGAACTGCCTTCAAGTGCCGGAATAGCTGAGATATTTCTCCTTAACCTGACATACATTTCTGGGGCATTTTAGCAACGTGAACTGTATTAGCATATACGTAAAGTGCTGAGAACAGTGCCTGCACGTGCTGGGGGCTCTGTAGGGCTTAGTGATCATTATCAGTAGTCGTACTGTTTGCCTCCCATCACCTGAGGTTCACAATAAATGCCTAACGCTCCTGGCTGGGGCTCTTCCGCTCACACCCTGTTATAACTCACACATTCCACTAAATGCACAGAGCCCCGGGAAAGGGTCTTCATCGAGGAAACCCATCCTTCCTCAATGAGAGTTCAAACAGGCATTTTAGAAACTCTACAACTTTCCCGAGAAATCAGGACAGGATTGTAACACTAGTTGGCAGAAAATTTCTTGTTTCCCAGGAGGGAATGGAATGAAGAAGGGCTGGTCAAATGACAGAGGTATTTAGGGTCAGGTTTCAGGATTGGGGATTCTAGATGAGTGTCCCTCATTTTATTATGTGTTATTTTAACATTCAAGGCCTTTAAGTGAAGCTCCTCTCTGGGCAACCCAGCCACTCCTAAAAATAAACTCACGTTCCTCAAATATTCTAGTTTGTCTTTAAGCTTCCTTTGGCTGGGGACCTGGCTATTTTCAGTTTTGCAGCCCCAGGTGGTATGGATTTGATCTATCAAATGACAAATGACTGAATGACGCTGTGCCTGTAGTGAGGGCTCAGCAGAAATTTAGGAAAGGTGAGCTGCGGGTGAGGCCACACCAGCCCTGCATGGCTGGGGAGTGCGGAAGGTCCCATGTAAAGGTTCCTGGAACCACAGGGGGAAATGAATGATGTGTAGACAACCGTTGAAAGACTTGTGCTATTTATATCTAGTCCAGATAAGGAAGAAAGTATATTCAGAGAACATTTAAAAAGAAACAGGAGTTAGCAAAAGAAAATTCTCCTATAGGAGGACATGCTGGTATATGGAAGTGTTCCCAGCTGGAGCAAGGAACTAAGTGGCTCAACCCTCCTGGCCCTGGGGGGTTTGTTTTTGGCCTTCAGAACCATGGCCTCTTCTGTGATGATCCCTCTTCTCACATTTTCCCATTCTCCCTCCCCCACTCACTTCAAGTTCACCTTGACTCAGGCCCTTTTGATCCCTTGGCATTTTGACCAGCCCCTTGAGTCCCCTTTCCAGGAGCCACAGCCCTTGCCCTTTAGGACACGGTCCTTCAAACTAACCCCTATCCAAGCCATCCAGCAACTCCAGAAGGGCTCCAGGCTGAGCCTCATAGGCCTTTCCCTTCATCCCCCAGGAATATATTTTCCTCTTGTATTCATTCGGAATGCTCTGAGCTGCAGTTAGCAGAGGCTCAAGGATCGCTGCAGGCCCCAAGTCCGTTGTGTCTTTCTGCTCCACCAGCCATCCTGTGTTGGCTTCATTCTCGTGCTGGTTGCCTCATGACTGGAAGATGAGAGCTTTAGCATCAGGCATCACAAGCCCACCAGAGGAAGAAGGAAGGTGGTAGGCAAGGTACCTGCCCTGCCTGTGCCTCACAGAAGGAAAGCCAAGCCTCCAGTGAAGTCCCTGGAGGGAATCCCCCCCTACATTGCATTAGCTAGAACTGACCCCCGACTCCTAGCTGCTGGGAGAGTATATGGTTTTCCGGGCTCTGTAGTTGGAGGCAGCGTGGGAGAAGGGGACTGTGGTCTGTTGAGTCAGTCAACCAACAGCCTCTGCCTCATCCACCCGGCTGTTCATGGAAGAGTTCCTGAGACCACACGGAAATGTCCAAGAATTATCTAAGAACTACTACGTATAACGTCAGAGGGCAACCTCTGGTTTTTGCACTGCGGGGAGTTTATCCATGGGGGAAGAGGAGGATTCAGTGGTGACTCTCCTTCCTCTCCTGGAGCCGCAGTTAAATCCCATCCAGGTGGCCATTAACCCAACCTGTCAAGAATCATTATTTATCTTTTCTATGTACATCTGTCTCTCCAACTGGATTAGAAGCTATTTGAGAAGAGGGATCTCATTTCATACTACTTTCTATTGTTAGTGACTCGAACTGGTGTCATGCGCTCTGTCGGCTCCCAGGACACTCTCACGAATGACAAGGAGCGTGAACCTGAACATCACGGGGTGGATGAAGAGACCACACACCTTTCCGTGGAATCCATGGCAGCCATACTCAGGAGGCAGACTTTTTGGAAATGAAAACAATGTGTTTGTGGAATCGGGGGCACGTTAACTAGTGATGGGTTGGAAAATGCCGTGCGAGCAGCATGTAAGTTCTCAAGAGTAATACTGCTTTCAAAAGCAGGTTTAGGAGTGTTATTAAATTTGGTTTACCCTTTCTCCTCCTTGTTTTCATTCACGTGTTTGTTCATTCAGCAGAATTAATTGGGCCCCTACTATGTACTAAGGTTCTGAAAATTCAGAAATGAATAACACAGTCCCCTCCCTTAGAGCTTGTGAGGAAGCTAACAAATAAACACATGATCTTCTTGCACAGACAGAACGCCCTTATAGACTTATACCCAAAGTGCATTAGGAGCTCAGAAGTTCTGGGTTTAAATCAAGGAGCGTTCCCAGCCCTTTGGTGGGGTTTGCTTTAACTTCTTTTATTAGAAGACCTGGGTCGGAAAGGGCTTTCTAGCCAGACAGGCTGGGCTGTAAATCCTGGGTCTGTCACTGACCATGGAACCCTGGGAGGTTTTCTAATATCAGTGACCTCATGTGCCACCTCTCAGTTTACTGCCTCTCAGCACTGAATGCACCCTTCAATACATGCTGGGTGGTAAGAGAATTTCCTTAACCATTTCTCTTTTAAAGCAAGCACAATGTGAAGCTTTCTCAGCAAAGGGCACTGGAAGGACCCTGCGGGAGGAAGAGGGTGCCTGCCATTTTCAGCATCAGTAGGGAGTCCATGCTACGGGCTTGTGGTCATCCCATTGAGCCTGTCCCAGCTCAGTGTGGCCCAAAACACGATCCATCTGTGGCCTAGTGATAACCTTCCTGTGGCCCTCTGCTCAGAAGCCAGAACTCTGCATGGCCTGCCTGCTCTGAAGGCCTGTGTGTCCCAACATTCAGACTTTCTCTATAAGCCTTGCACGGCCTATACACAGGGGTTCCCTCTCCCTAGCCCACCTCACGGAGCCCACCCACTCTGATGGCCTTGGCCTCGGCCCTGCCAGGGTCTGGACTCCCACTGTACCCTAGGCACTGGGTGCTTCCAGCCTGCACATGGAAGGGTGGTCTATTGCTTGCCCCACAATTCAGACCCGCTGTGGCCTGGCTAAACCAGCCAACTTCTCTGCTATCTGGTAGGCTGACTATAGGTCTGAGTCCCTCCCAAGTTATCCTCCCTTGGCATTCTCTCCTACTTTGGAGCACCATAGGTTTCCATATATCATATCCTTCGACTGCAGTTAACAACTGTTTATATTCAACTTCCTTTATTTAAACTACTCTGTGCTTTCTGCCTTTTGATTGGATGGACCCAGGCTGTTCACCTCATTAGTAAAGAAGAGATGAGAGTATCAGTATATCAGATTTCTTTTACCAGTCAAATGAGGAAGCTTACGTAAAGCCCAAAGCTTTGCTCATCAAGGTTGCTCAATTTTCTCCTTGCGTTAACCACTCCTTTCTTTTCGCAGAGAACAAGGGAAACTTAATGTCAGTGAGTGTCAGGCATTTTGCAAGGTGGTGCTGCTGACGTACATGTGGTTAGCCATAGAGGAAGAGACAGGGGGTCAGAGAGGCCAAAGAGGTTATGTGGGGTCATGCATGCAATAGGTGGAGCTGAACCCAGGTGGCCAGTCCTCCCAGTTCATACTCCACACATCACCCTGGGCTTCCTCCTAGAGCCCCAAACCCTCCTTCTTTCACCTGAACAAGAACAATTTTCCTACATTACAAAACCTCCTGTGTCTCACCACTCACTCCATGGTGAGAATAGCTGAGCAGCAGGAGAATCATTTTCTGGAGTTCTTTCATAATGACTTAACCAGGAGATCTCCTGAAAGAACAGTCTGACTCATTTGAAAGGCACAAGTCTGTGGTTTCCTTTTCTCTATGAGTCAGCCTCTGAATGAGACCCGTGGAGCCTGCCTTTGGAACTGCTGTGCACCGAGCTTCCCAGGTGCTTAGAACAGAGCTTGGTATGTAGTAGATGCTCAGTAAATTTCAGTCACGTGGACAAATTTACATGGTCAATGATTTGCCATATTTCTCTCCATGCGGGGCTTCACTAGGCTATTTTAAAGTAGGATTTTGTTATAAAAGCAAGAGGGGGAAGAGTGAGTACACCTTAATAGGAACACAACTATGTTGTAATCAAGGCATGATACCATGGCTATGATGATATATTCTAATGACCAAACTCATCCTAACCAAAACTTAACTTGTCCTGTGTTTCACCCTCTCCAGGGGCTAGTGTCTTCTGGGTGTCAGCCTATGACCCTGTTGATATGGTAGGTGGGCAATGTCCCAATAGGTAACATAGTGGCTCTTTAACTGGAGCCCTTTGAAAAACAGTGTCCAGTGCCTAGCAGAGAATTCTCCACATGGCAAGTACTCCATAAATGCCTGTTGGCACTGGTGATATTTCAATGATGGCAAGATCTTAAAATAAAGGACTGACATGAGTAATGGAAATTCAGGCAGAGGAGGAAGGTTCAAGAGAAGGTTGTGGTGTTTTTCATTGAACAGTCTTCCAAATCATGACCAGGAAGCCACCCACCCTTTCTATGCTTAATACTTCATTATATTTGTGGTATAGCTCATTATTAAAACATATGACCCTAAATAGCAAATGAAAAGAACATTTTCTACCCGTGATAGGTGTTTAGAGCTAGAGGCAAAACAATATACACATTAAACTCCTCAACTCTGTCGAAAACCTTACTCCTTATTTCCCAGGAATTATCTTTCTTGTTTCTGTCTTAATATGGTGGGTACAAAAGGGGAGGATATAGAAAGAGTAAGTACATTTCCCTTTTTAGAAACAATAGGATGGGAACCAGTAGTGTCCCTGCTTAGAGCTAATAGTCCCTTTTGGACAGTTGTGCCAAAGTTAGGAGCAGATGAAAGTCCAGTGCCTTTCAAATGTCGATGTTTAATGGGCGAAGCTGGGTAAAGCTGTCTTTTGGGTGAAGATCCATTCATTTACTCATCCTGTCAACTCATACTTATGTGCACCTGCTGGGTGCTAATGACTGTAACAGGCCTTGAACATGACCCTGCAGACGGGCATTTTGCCTGTATTGTATCCCTATTCCCTGGCATATGCCCTTGTATATTGGAGGCATTCAGTAAATATTTGTTGAATCAATGAATGGTCCCAGTCCTCATGGAGTTTATAGCACAGTTAATTGCACTAAATTTCTTTTTATTCAGTTAGCACTTTATGCCAGTCAGGTCTGACTTAAATGAACATCAGGGAAGTTTTCAGGAGGAAATGAGAGGTGAATCGCTGATGCCGGGAAGGAGCCTGGAGGGACTATGGAAAGAGGTGTGGTTACACTGTTCTGTTTCTCCTGTAAAGAGATTGACTGCAGGGCAGTAAGACAGACTCCTGTGGTTTATGGAAATAAGCCTTAGGACTCAGAGCTCCCCTGCACAGAAGCATTTCAGCTCGGTCAGAGACCCGGTCTCTTCCTCTCTTTAAAGTGCAAACATCAGTTCCTGCACACTTGAAATGGGGCTGCTCCCCAAAGCAGGAGTCTTGGGGGCGAAGATGGAGTTGTTTGCTAAAAATTAGCAACAACTCCCTTTTTGTTGGCTGGGCATAATTGTGATATATACTGAAATAACTGGTGCACTGAAGTGTCAAGAGACAAGAGTTGAGTCAAACAGCTTGCTGCCAGAAGCCTGATGGGTTCTCTCCTCCCAAGGTGAGAGTCACCCCTCCCTCCCTCCCTCCATCCCTTCACCCTTCTCTTTCTCTCTCCCCCCATCTCTCTCTCTTCCCCCAAACCTAAGCAGTCCTAAATCCCCTACCTCTGTGGACATGGTTTGCCAGCCCCAGGGCTTCTCTTTGAAAGTGGAGGAGGCGTTCCAGCATTTTATAACCTTCCTAAAGCTAAAAATGATTGGCAGTGCTGGTGGCCAATCGTGACCACAGTAATTCATTAGCGGTGGGTTCAAAGGACAGGCCTCGCTCTGTTCTTTAGTAACATTTTTAACCAGCAAGGTGTCATATTTTGGGAACAAAGATAGTTTATTCTACTTGACAAACACTACATAGTTCATTTATTATAATCCTATGAAATGCATCTTTCTGGAACGATGAACACAAACTCTTGTGACTTGATCAAAATAGTTTACATTCAGTTTGGTTCTATCTTTGCTCCTGAAAAAACAATCATGAACTGATGGTTGTGGGAAAGCTTGTTGCTTATAATGGGAAATTTTACCAAGGGTCCCTTGGAACACACAGTTGCTTAAATACTTCTTCAGGAAGTCTCTAAGAGCTAGAGAGAGTTTAGGGATTAATGTTTAGATTTCAGTCCTCGCTGCTAGTCTTCCGGTCCATTACCGCAGCCTCAGGGATGCACACTCTTGGGGTTGCAGGTATGCCCTGTTGGGGGCCATCCCCAGAGCAATTCCATTAATTTCACTTTTCCTCTTCCTAGGTGCAAATTCAGGAAACGGTTAGGGAGAGAATCTCTCTCAGCCAGATGCCATCTCTCTCAGAATCTGCTGGGGAGAAGTCCACATTCACTGAGACCACAACAAATTTCTTACCCAACTTAGGAGGGATCAATGAAGAAGACACATCATTGGCCCAATACTTGGAGGCAGAAAGCTGTACTCGAGCCTCACAGCATGAAGAAAGACACGAGAGAGAAGATAACACACGTGTACTGTCCTGGGAAGACTTAGGACATGAGCTGAGCATCCCAGAAGCCAATAATGAAAATATGTCCCCATGTGAGCTGTCAGTGCATGTCCCCCAGGACATGTCTCTCTCTGTTGCTTCCCCTGAACCCACAAACACCATCTCCATCATGGAAACTACGTGCAGTGGGCCGAGGGGGAGAGAAGTAGCCTGCGTGATGGGGTGTCTTAGAGCAGGTGGCCAAGGAGCATGTGATACCATGGAGTCTCCTGATGGATCCCCAGCTGATAAATATTTGCCTCAAGAAATTTGCTCCCTGGACATAGAATTGGCAGAAGGTCAAAGCAAAGTATCTGATTTATGTTCTCATGACAAGATGCTGGACATTCTTTTTCAGACACAAGGTTCTGAGCTGCCACTGTCTACCTGGGAAAGCAGCAAGGTTAGGAATTCATCTGTGTCCTCACTTTTTATCAGTACTTTCGCCTGGAACATTTCACACAATTCCAGTGAAGGTGCCACAGAAGAAAATCTAGCCGAGGTGGCAACTTCCACCTCCACAGTGGCCTCTGCAATACAGGCTGGCCAGGAAGGGCCGAGCTCCAGCACGTCCAGAGGGCTTGAAGCAAGACAGCCTCCACCTTCTGATGACAATGCTTCTGTGCAGTTTACAGAGGGAGGTGACGAGACCCCCAGGACCCATGTGCCAGACACCAGAGATGCACCAGCCTGTCAAGGTTCAGTCGTGAGGTCTTCTCACAAGAAGTCAACATCAGCTGCTCATCTTGAGTGTCTTTGGGTGACCAGGGAGAGTGGGGACACATCAGCTGTTACCTTTGCCAGCAATGTCCACCCAGCCAAATACCATCCTGTTTCAATTGCTGGGAACAGCCACGCAGAGGGTCTGGGGGAGAGCTCACTTCAGGCACCAGAAGAAAATATTTTCCAGCTTCCCTCTGATGTACAGCTGGATCATACTTTAAATGCTTCCACAGTCGAAACTCCAAAGGAGCTCCTTTGCGTGGCTCCCCGTGAACCAGGAGTCTGTGTTCACGCTGCTCAGCTCCGAGAGGGAGAGAGTTTCTGTGGCAAGCCCGCTCTTCAGATGGATAAGCAGTCTGGATATAAGAGCTGGACAGCGATCAGTGCGGACAATAGGAGCGTGGAAGAGAATTTCCAAGAAAAACAAAGTGAGACAACTCAGGAGGACAACAACCAGAGTTCTATTTCTGAAGATGATTGCCAGGAAAGTTTGCCCACAACTTCTGCTGCACAAGGGCAAATACAGATGGTGCCCTTGGACCACTTGTCAGCACACTCCAGGGAGGAGAGAGGGCAGAGCCGGGGGACCAGCGTGTCCACGGGGGCTGCAGCTACTGTGGATGATGGCGGGCAGGTACGGAGCAGGGCTGTGCCTCCCTCTAACACTCTCCTGGGGGAGACCAAAGGAAGCGGACCAGGACTTTGGGAAGCAGGCAGAAAGCTGAAGATTATAACTCTAGAGGCTTCCATTGTGCAAGACTGGCCACCAAGGCAACTGACAGATTCTGAACGCCAGGGGTCAGAGGCTGGTCCCGTGATTAATGAGCGGGTCTGGGCTGTAGCCGACTTTCTCAAAGCAGACGCTCTTGTGCCTGAACGGGACCCCTGTGAAGCCGCAGTAGGTCCCCGTCCTCAGGCTGAGTCTGGCTCAGCCTTTGCTAGTAACAGAGAGATCCATGACAGTGAGGAACAAAGGGGTGTGCGATGGGCCAGGGGGCAAAGAAGATGTGCACGTGGGGGTAGTCTTTCTTCCCGGTATTCGAGCCAACCCAGATTCCTGGAGTCATCTGTGGACCCTGCTGGTGAAAAGGAATTCGGTGTCACAGATGTGCAATCAGACGCTTCCAAAACTGGAGGGAAGGAAAATGTTAACAATGTGTGTCGAAACCAAGAGGAAAACCATATCAAGGTGGATCATCCTGCATTCTTTAAAGATGCTTTGATTGGCCCTAAAATCCTAGAGTCCTCTGTAGATCCCATTGATGAAGCAGGTGTGATGGCATTTGCCAGGGCTGAAACACCAGAGCCTTCTGAATCCACATTGGAGGTCAGTAACTCGAACAATGGAAACTTGAGCCAGAGAGTGGAGGTCCAGCCTGCCCGCTTGCACGTTCCATGGCCCCAGCAAAGTGGGGAAACCATTCCAAATGAAAAGAGCATCCCCCGAAACCAAGAAGACAGTGAGACAGTGGAGGCGGAGCAGAGTCCACATGACAAAGCAAAGGTGGGAGTCCAGCCTGCCGTTTGGCAAGTCCTGTGTCCTGACCAAGACAGGGAAACAATTCCAAGTGGAAGCACTGCCCGCCAAATACAGGAGGACAGTGAGCGAAGCTCACGGGAGGCTGACCCAAGTAACAACGCAGCAGAATGTGTGCTCCCCACTCTTCCTCTTTCTAGTTGCCTTGCCATAATGACTCATGCATCTGTTGGAGACGATACTCACAGCTCCACAGGTCCAATTCATCGTGTCCCTGAGGATGATTTAGTTGAGCCCAGAAACCATCAATATGCATTTTCCGATTCAAAGGAAACAGGAATAATTGAGAGTGAGTGTGGGAAACGCTTGTCCTCTCCTGGTGGTCACACTTGGTTGCCCTGTACTTCATCGCCAGAAGGAGACATCCCAAGCTCTCCAGTGAGCCACAGAATTGAGGAACCTCAAACAGAGGAGTCCCAGATTAGGGAAACCTCACCCGCAAGTGTGTCTGGCTCCCCGGCAGTGAGTTCGGCATTCAGTTTAGAAGAATGCATGTCCGAGAAAGCTACCAAGATCCTGCAGGGCCCGTGTCGCCGGGGCTGCCCGCTGGGCAATGGGAGAAAGCCGCGGGAGAAGCTCAGTCCTGGGGTGGCCCAGACCAGCTGGTTCCCAGGGCCCCCGCCCGCAGAGACGCGGGCAGAGGGGACCAAGAAGAAGCCAGAAACCTCAGGAGGCGGACATCTACCTGAGGGGGTAAAAAGGAAAATTCTGTCCAGGGTAGCTGCCCTGAGGCTGAGATTGGAAGAGAAGGAAGACGTCAGAAAGGGCTCAAGCTTTCTTAAAAAGATGCCTAAACTCGAAGGAGCCGTATCACACACGGATGACAAGAATGACCCCAAAAAGCCACCTTACAAAAGAGAAGGAAAAGGTGAGGCTCTCTCGCTGTCTGTTGTGAAGTTCGGATTTGTTGACCAGATGCCAACTTCCTGTGTCGTCCTGAGTCCTTTGCAGTTATGGTGCGTGTCCACCGGGTAGGCACTGCTCTGGCTGCGACCGAATGGCTTGGCAGGTAGGCCCATGAATCTCACACTTGTGCACCCTCAGAATCACCCGGAGGGCTCGTGAAAACACAGATTGCTGGGCTCTGTCTCCAGAGTTTGATTGGGTGTGTGTGCTCAAGAAACTGCATTTCTAACAAGTTCCCAGGTGATGTGTGGGGACAACCACTTGATACAGGGCTGCCTGTAGGTATGTTTAATCAGGAGAGTGTGAGATGCCTTTCTGTTTAATTATCCTTTAGAAATGTGTTAAAAGATCAACAGAAGCATTAATCAATGTAGCTAATTAGCATAGTTAAATAGACCAACATGCAAAGCAGGGTTTATGTAAATGAACATTGAGGTACAATTTGGTAGACTCCTCTTTTTTTAATATAATTTATTTTATTATCATTAATCTACAATTACATGTGCAATATTATGGTTATTAAACTACCCCTTCATCAGGTCCCCCCACCAACCCCCCTATTACAGTCACTGTCCATCAGCGTAGTGAGATGCTATAGAATCACTACTTGTCTTCTCTGAGTTGTACTGCCCTCCCCGTGCCCCCCCAACATTACATCTGCCAATCGTAATGCCCCTTTTTCCCTCTTATCCCTCCCTTCCCGCCCATTTTCCCCAGTCCCTTTCCCTTTGGTAACTATTAGTCCATTCTTGTGTTCTGTGAGTCTGCTGCTGTTTTGTTCCTTCAGTTTTTTTCTTTGTTCTTATACTCCACATATGAGTGAAATCATTTGATACTTGTCTTTTTGGGCTTGGCTTATTTCACTGAGCATAATACCCTCTAGCTCCATCCATGTTGTTGCAAATGGTAGGATTTGTTTTCTTCTATGGCTGAATAATATTCCATTGTGTATATGTACCACATCTTCTTTATCCATTCATCTACTGATGGACACTTAGGTTGCTTCCATTTCTGGGCTATTGTAAATAGTGCTGTGATAAACATAGGGGTGCATATGTCTTTTCCAAACTGTGCTGCTGCATTCTTAGGGCAAATTCCTAGAGTGGAATTCCTGGGTCAAATGGTATTTCTATTTTGAGTTTTTTGAGGAACCTCCATACTGCTTTCCTGCTTTCCACAATGGTTGAACTAATTTGCAGTCCCACCAGCAGTGTAGGAGGGTTCCCTTTTCTCCACATCCTCGCCAACATTTGTTGTTGTTTGTGTTTTGGATGTTGGCCATCCTCACTGGTGTAGGTGATATCTCATTGTGGTTTTAATCTGCATTTCTCTGATGATTAGCGATGTGGAGCATCTTTTCATGTGCCTGTTGGCCATCTGAATTTCTTCTTTGGAAAGTGTCTATTCATGTCCTCTGCCCATTTCTTAATTGGATTATTTGCTTTCTGTTTGTTAAGGTGCATGAGTTCTTTATATATTTTGGATGTCAACCCTTTATCAGATACGTTTTTTATGAATATATTCTCCCATACTGTAGGATGTCTTTTTGTTCTACTGATGGTGTCCTTTGCTGTACAAGCTTTTCAGCGATATAGTCCCACTTGTTCATTTTGCTTTTGTTTCCTTGCCGGGAGATATGTTCATGAGAAGAAGTTGCTCATCTTTATGTCCAAGAAGTTTTGCTTATATGTTTTTCTAAGAGTTTTATGGCTTCATGACTTACATTCAGGTCTTTAGTCACCTTAGGTTTACTGCTTGTGTATGGGGCTAGACAGTAGTCAGTTTCATTCTCTCTACATGTAGCTGTCCAGTTTTCCATACTATGTATGCTGCGACTTGTAGAGAAGAAAACACGGTGCAACAGTGTATCCTTATACTTCATATGTGATTTAGGACAGTCCCATAGCCAGTATTAAATGCAAGATGGATCACAGTAAAATTTGCAGGTGTATCCACATGCCCTGCCAATAAACAAACTCTTTGTGGTTTGTTTTTAAAGGTCTGTTTCCTCTATCACTCTCCTTCCTATGAATGGGATTCCTGGAGAAGTTAACAAAGAAATCCCTTCCATCCAAAGAGTTGCCTCTAAACAAAGCCTTTCCCCTCTCTGTAGAATTTAGGAAGCTACTGACTCCCCTGAAACCCACCACTCTACCATGAGCCCCAGAACGGTGGAATTACTAACTTAGAGAGGATTAATGATGTGCCAAGCACTGTGATAAGGACTTTACACGCATTTCTCTCCCTATCCTCATTTAATGAGGCTTTAAAACTTGAGCAATTTGCTCAAGTAACCAAAGTGTCAGAAATCTAAACACAAGCTGACTTGAGTCCCATACGCAAGCTCGCTGTATCATGCATGTAATGATTGATCAGCTGGATTTCTGGTGAAATTACTCAATATTTCTACAGGTTAGTTCCCCCAGCCCACTCCCCAAAATGCAAGTGCCCCTTTGGGAAATAACGAAATCTGAAAACAATTTCCTCAGGTCTGGATTTAAGTCTGAAACCAAACTCTTCTAAACCCATCAAACTGAGTGACTCATCTTAAACTACATGTGACAATGACACATACTTAACAGTTAGGAACCATTTTCTAAAATAAAGGGAAACAGGGTTCTGTATAAGAAACGTTACTGCACTTGTAAATCAGGCTTGAAACAACTTGCTTTGGGAAACGCAGGAAACCTCCCCATTTCCCCGTCCACAATTCCAGGTGTGGATGATTTACAATGCCCAGGCCAGGCCAATCACTGTTCCAGAAAAACACAGCCTACAACCATTAATCTCTCTAGTAAGCATCTGGACATTAGGCTCCTGATTTACTCACACAAAGAAAATCTGTCCACATAATAGGTGTTAATCAGTTTA
>JAVSCE010017999.1:0-89693 GCA_032199065.1 Smutsia gigantea
CTACAAGACACTCCTAAGAGAAATTAAAGAGGACACTAACAAATGGAAAAGCATCCCATGCTCTTCGTTAGGAAGAATCAATATTGTCAAAATGGCTATACTACCTAAAGCAATCTACAGATTCAATGCAATCCCTATCAAACTACCAACAGCTTTCTTCAATGAACTGGAAAAATAATTCTATATGGAACCACAAAAGACCCCGGATAGCCAAAGCAATCCTGAGAAGGAGGAATAAAACAGGGGGAATTACACCCCCTGACTTCAAGCTCTACTACAAAGCCACAGTAATCAAGACAATTTGGTATTGGCACAAAAACAGACCCACAGACCAGTGGAACAGAATAGAAAATCCAAACATTACCCAAACATATACAGTCAATTAATATTTGATAAAAGTGCCTTGGATATACAATGGGGAGATGACAGCCTCTTCAGCAGCTGGTGTTGGAAAAACTGGACAGCTACATGTAAGAGAATGAAACTGGACTACTGTCTAGCCCCATACACAAAGGTAAACTCAAGGTGGATCAAAGACTTGAATGTAAGACATGAAACCAGAAAACTCTTAGAAAAAAACATAGGCAAAAATCTCCTGGACATAAACATGAGCAACTTCTTCATGAACATATCTCCCCGGGCAAGGGAAACAAAAGCAAAAATGAACAAGTGGGACTATATCAAGCTGAAAAGCTTCTGTACAGCAAAGGACACCATCAGTAGAACAAAAAGACATCCTACAGTATGGAGAATATATTCATAAAAAACGTATCTGATAAAGGGTTGACATCCAAAATATATAAAGAACTCATGCACCTTAACAAACAGAAAGCAAATAATCCAATTAAGAAATGGGCAGAGGACATGAATAGACACTTCTCCAAAGAAGAAATTCAGATGGCCAACAGGCACATGAAAAGATGCTCCACATCGCTAATCATCAGAGAAATGCAGATTAAAACCACAATGAGATATCACCTCACACCAGTGAGGATGGCCAACATCCAAAACACAAACAACAACAAATGTTGGCGAGGATGTGGAGAAAAGGGAACCCTCCTACACTGCTGGTGGGACTGCAAATTAGTTCAACCATTGTGGAAAGCAGTATGGAGGTTCCTCAAAAAACTCAAAATAGAAATACCATTTGACCCAGGAATTCCACTCCTAGGAATTTACCCTAAGAATGCAGCAGCCCAGTTTGAAAAAGACAGATGCACCCCTATGTTTATTGCAGCACTATTTACAATAGCCAAGAAATGGAAGCAACCTAAGTGTCCATCAGTAGATGAATGGATAAAGAAGAGGTGGTACATATACACAATGGAATATTATTCAGCCATAAGAAGAAAACAAATCCTACCATTTGCAACAACATGGATGGAGCTAGAGGGTATTATGCTCAGTGAAATAAGCCAAGCCGAAAAAGACAAGTATCAAATGATTTCACTCATATGTGGAGTATAAGAACAAAGAAAAAAACTGAAGGAACAAAACAGCAGCAGACTCACAGAACCCAAGAACGGACTAATAGTTACCAAAGGGAAAGGGACTGGGGAAAATGGGCGGGAAGGGAGGGATAAGAGGGAAAAAGGGGCATTACGATTAGCAGATGTAATGTTGGGGGGGCACGGGGAGGGCAGTACAACTCAGAGAAGACAAGTAGTGATTCTATAGCATCTCACTACGCTGATGGACAGTGACTGTAATGGGGTTGGTGGGGGGGACCTGATGAAGGGGTAGTTTAATAATCGTGATATTGCACATGTAATTGTAAATTAATGATAATAAAATAAATTATATTAAAAAAAAAAGAAAAGAAAAGAAAAAGAGAGGTCTCAAATCACTAAAATCAGAAATGAAAGTGGGGACATTACTACTGATTCTATAGAAACAAAAAGGAATATAAGAGAGTACTATGAACAATTATACACCAACAAATAGATAACCTAGGTGAAATGAACAAATTCCTAGGAACATAAAACCTGTCAAGGCTAAGTCACAAAGTAAAATACCTGAAGAGGCCTATAACTAGTAAGGAGATTGAATCAGTAATCAAAAATCTCCCAACTCAAAAAAGCCCTGGACCTGATAGTTATATTTTAAATGAATGGCAGAATTCACCAGTGAGGCTAGCACCAATCCTTTTCGAACTTTTAAAAATTGGAAGAGGAATGAACACTTCTAAACTCATTCTATGAGGCCAGCATCACCTTGATACCATAGCCAGACAAAGACACCACCAGAAAAATTACAGACCAATATCCTTTATAAACACTGATGCAAAAATCCTCAACAAAATATTGGAAAACTGAATTCAGAAGTGTGTTAGAAGTATTATACACCACGACCAAGTGGGATTTATTTCTGAAATGCAAGGATGGTTCAACATACAAAAATTGATCAATGTAATACAACACATCAGCAGAATGAAAGAAAAAAAAATCACCTGGATGCAGGAAAAGCATTTGACTAAATTCAACACCCTTTCATGATAAAGACACTTAAACTAGAAATACAAGGAATTTACCTCAACATAATAAAAGCCAGATGTGAAAAAACCCACAGAGAACATCATACTTAATAGTGCAAGACTGATAGCATTTCTCTAAGATGAGAAACTAGGCAATGATGCCCATTTCTATCACTTCTATTCACCATAGTACTGGAAATTCTAGCCAGAGTAGTTAAGCTAGAAAAAAAAAAGGCATCCAAATTGGAAAAGGAGAAGTAAAAAGATCTGTTTGTAGATGATACAATCTTAAAGATAGCCCTAAAGATTCCACAGAAAAAAATTGTTAGAACAAATTAATTCAATAAAGTAGCAGGATACAAAGCCCCCCCACCCACACACACTCCAGCTGCTTTTCTACACATGAACAACAAATCTGAAAAGGTTATACAAAAACAATTCCATTCACAATAGCACCAAGAAGAATAAAATATTTAGGAATTAACTTAACCAAAGAAGTGAAAGACTTATACAATGAAAACTACAAAACATGGAAAGAATTAGAGAATATATAAAAAAAGTGGAAACATAACCCATGTTCATGTATTAGAAGACTTATTATTCAAATTTCAATACTAGCCAAAGCAATCCACAGATTCAACACAATCCCTATCAAAACCCCAATGACATTTTTTTGAAAACAGAAAAACCCATCCTAAAATTCATATGGAATCCCAAAGGACCCTAAGTAGCCAAAAGCAATCTTGAAAAAGAACAAAATTTGAGGCTCACACTTAATTTCAAAACTTACTATAAAGCCACAGTAATCAAAACAATGTGGTATTGGCATAAAGACCAGCCTTTGTACCCTACTCTATTCTGGTTTTCTTCCTCTTTTTCCTTCAGCAGTTCTACTTCCTGCTTCCACCTCTTAAATATAAGCTTTCATAGCTGACCTTCGGCTCTCCTGGGAACTCCCTCCCTTGGCAATTTCATCTTGCTCACTGACTAACCATCACTAGAAATTTCCTCATCTTGTTCTCGTTCTCTGCATTACTCTACATCTACAGGACATTTACACATGAATCAAAAGGTCTCATCATTAGTCTATCACCCCCCCATATTCAGTGCCCACATAAAATCTCTACAGTTGCTATCCAGCTTCTGCTGAATGACTCCTAGTAATAAAACTCTATACATCTGAGGGCAGAACAGAACATTTTCAAACAACTCCATTTATGTGAAAATTCTACTTATACTAGTTCAAGTTTGGGCTTCAGAGGTCTCACAAAATGCCACCCACACTCAAAAGGCATGATGACTTTCTCCAAGTTAAAAACAGGTCAAGTAAAACAGTTCACGCCCTATAAACCAAACAGGCATTGAACAAGGCAGGTAAATCATAGAACAACATCCAGGAGGTAAGGCACAGTTTACATAAGGAGATGGCCCCCAGACGTAAAAAACCGTGGGTCTCCACATTGATGGGAAATACACCACGATCTGAGTGAGCCCACCGTCATCATTTGGGTGCTTTCTCCTCAGCTGACAGGGCAAGCTGGCTTTCTGTTTAGAGAAATAGGAAGGTCCTCCGTGCTCCCAATCCTGCTTTTACTAATGCCCCTTTGAGGAGCCTGTCATTAAAAGACTACATTATAGCTTAAAGAGCTATTCCATCAACAGGTTCTGGTAATTTAAAAACCAAACAAAACCAGAAACATATTCTATTGTAGAGTAAGTCATAAGTGCTTACCTATCCACTAGGAGCTTCTGGGTAGCCTTCAAGTTCTTGACCAGGATGTTGGGGCTGACAGTGAGAAGGAGTATGACTAAGAGCAGCCAGTTAGAGCCCAAGGAACAATATGAACTACTGCCGGGTGACAGGGTCAGCCACGAATATACCCAAAAGTACCAGAGAACACAAATGAGACAATGGTCTTCTGGCCTGTTTAGGGCCATTCACTTGGAAGCAATGGGCCACAAAGATTTCCTCTATCTAGCTCTGATGGTGAGGAAATTGGTAGAAAAAGAAGCTTTGAGAATTCTAAACAAAGTCTTAAGAAGAATTTTGACTGTATCGGACAAAATAAGATATGGAGAGTCCTAATTAAATTAAACATGAGGGTGAAAAGGGGAAAAACATGTTTCAGATGGAAAGAAAAAAGTCAATTACTCAAATGCTTTTGGGGAAAAAAAGAAACAAAACAAACTAGAGCAATTCAGAATTCTCAAGGTCTGCCAACGTTTTCCTACACAAAGGAGGAATGTTGTCAAATGGCTAAAAAGATTTTCCTTTTCATGTTAGAAAATATTAGCAAAATTCAGTCTTTTTCTTTCCTTAACAGGGACTATAATTCAAAAGAGAATAAGATTAACACACAATTATATTTAAGTTATATTTTGGCTTTGACTTTCAACAGAACATCTTTCTAGAGAGAGTGTTTCCTAAGCCTTTGACACATATTTCTTTAAAATCACTAATAACATCAATTTTTTTTCCAGCAAAAACTTTGTACACCTAGAGATTTGGAGCTATTGCTATAGCTTAAAAGATTACAATTCTACTTATTGGCTATTGGCAACTATAGAAATTATTTATACCCAGGTTTCTCTGAGTCTATAAATATGTAATACTTTCTAAAGTCATTTTACTGTTCAGGTTTCTTAAATTGGTCAATTTAGCCTGGCTATTCCACTAATTGTATGATCACAAAAATTTTAATCTCTCTGCCTTCACTCTTTATCCATAACATTCAATTGTTTGTCATTCAACAAGTTTACTTAGCAACTACTGCCAGCCATCTGAGTGCTATATAAAATGAAAAGGCTAGATAAACTAAGATGTAGTCTCTTTAAGACCTAAAATTCCATAGTTATATAACATAGCATGTAAAGTGACTACTTAACCAGAACATTTTCCAAAAAAGCCAAAAACAAAAGTTTGTCATTATTAAGAAATGTAAATAAATATTTAGTTTATACCCAAGTAAGGTTGGTTCCAATCCCAGGAGCAAATTTCTAGCTCTACGACAAGTTCCTGTCCTAATGATTAAAGTCACTATCTGAACTGAGCAAACAATGCATCACGAAAATATGAATCTCTTTCCAAATTATGAAAAGGCTTTAATGATTAAATAGAATACCACGGATTGAAGAGTTACTTAAACCTAAGTAAACTCATGCTTGAGGAATAGTTTTTTATATGAAGTTCTTTAATTCATTTGTAGAAAGCTTTCTGTAACTTAGCTTAGTTTCATTAATTTTCCATACATTCAAAAGTTTATACTGTAGTGTAAGTTTACTGAATGCAATCACAAAACTGTACTGCAACTCAGTCACTATGAGCTTAAAAATGTGCTCCAAACACTTGTTTGAAATAACAATGGAAGTACTGTCCTCTAATTCAGAACTCAACAACAGACATTCACATATACCAGTAGGAACGCTCTTGTTTCCAGCTGTTTACAAGTTCCAGAGTAATTAATACACTGATGAAAACAATTACTTATATCTGAAAGCCCTGAAGCCACAAGCTCCAAAAACTAACTACTAATCAAAGGTTTACAGTCTTGATAACACAGGGGAATACGGCTCAAAGGGAAGCAGTTAATCTCTCCTGCAAATTGGTAATGTTTGTCCTCTCTTGTCTGCCAATCCCTGAAGAAGGAACACATTTCACATACAAAGATTCAATAGAGAATCCTAAAAATACTTCATATTCCTGAGCTTTAATCATTTCGTTCACCTGCCAAGCATTCCTTGTGTACTTACTATTGCAGACCCAATGACAGACCGGACCCTGTCTTCAATGAAGCTTTAGGTCAGTGGGATACACCAACATGAAACAATTCATAACCAGTGTGCTAAACCCTGGGAAAGAACAATAACACAGTGCTAAAAGAGAGACTGAGGGGAGAACCTAACCAGAGAAGGCAAAGAAGACCTCATTGAGAAAAGGACATCTAAACAGACATCTGACTGATGGTAATTATCTTAAATTTTCTTCTCTGCACATCTGCAGTTAATTTTTTTTGGTCACCAAATAAGTTGACTATAGCTCCAAAAGAGGATGTTTTTCTGAACATGCAGCTGGCATATTTAAAATAAGGAAAGCCTTTATGCATATCTGTTTGCCCTCTACCGTCACCATGTGAAAAACACATATTGGCTAGATTGCTTAGTCCCCAAAGGAGGATGAAACACGTGAAGCAGAGCTAGGTCACCCCCGTCATCCCGGCCAAGACCATCCCAGATCAGCCCAGGGCCAGCCAACTCCCAAACAAGGTCAACTGAGCCCCCAGCCAACCACCCAGACATGTGACCATGAACAATTATTGTATGCAAATGAGGTTTCTCAAATATCTGTCATGCAGCAATATTATCGCAATAGATAACTGATAAGCAAGATTCAAAAAGAAAGGAAAGTTGGCATTCCTGCATCTTTTTCTCTGGAAACTACTGAAGGATGTGTTCTCCCAAGATAAGTGAGTAAACCAAGAAAGACTCTGATACAGGATCTGGAAATGAAGGATTAACATGGGAAAAAAGATGAAGAGAATTCTTAGGTTAGCTTGTGAAGATAACTAAGATCCCGGGCCATAGGCTAGCACAGTTCGACATTCTGGTTGGCAGTTGTAGGAGAAATGCCTCCAAAACCACCTACAAAACTGATACATAGCCTGATGAGTTTGCTTTAGAATTCTGGTGAAGAACATGGGATAATAAACTAGTGATGTGAAGAACAGTAGCAAACAAAAAAAAGACTTACAGAAAATTCCAGGGAAAAAAAGTGTAAGACAAGACATGTGATCATAAAAAACATTACTTGGCTCATGGTGAGCAATCTTTCCATGTTCATAATAATGTAAACACTCAACACATTAGTTTGACATGAGAAGTCAGGGAACACTGCCCTGAGAAAATGACATCTGAAGACATCTGAAAGCATCTCTAAACTGATAATTATATTGGGAGACTAGGGAAGACAGGTAGGTGTATGCAGCAGAGGGAGAAAGTATAAGAAAAGAAGATCCTTATCTCCCAGGGTAAGAAGCCAATAAGTAAGACCTAACCCTGAAATAAAACAGCAGATTAACTACAAATTTTAGAAATACCAAGTTTAATAGCGTAAGAAATAACTAAAAGAGGTGAAGGTAGTTAACTTTGGGGAGTGGAAACTGGGAGGAGACAGAGCGTTGCTATTTTTACTCATAAGTGCAGTGTCTTTTTAAGCTATGTATTCATTTTATAAAATTTAAAATTATTTTTACTCAGTTTTCAATCTCATTTGCCTTACTTTTGTTCTCCCCAAATTTCTATTTTCAATTTCAAATTTCTAGCTATTTCCTTATAGCTATCACAACTACTCATGTATTCATTCACTTGTTTGAGGGGTAACTACTAATGTCCACTGTTTTTGATGAGAGAGATACAGCAATTAACAAAAAACAAAGTCCCCAGAGGGGTGGAGGAGACAAATAAGTATATCATATATATGTAAGTCATACATATTTATTTTAGCTATATTGAACATAGGCATGTCACATAGTGGTAAGAGGAAAAAATAATGTAAGATAAAGGAAGACAGGGAGATCAGAAGGGCTGTTTTACCTACATTGGTGACATTTAAGCTGACACCTGAATTTAAGCAGGCCACGCAGATATGAAGAAGAACAACAAACGAGGTGGAGAACGGCCAGAACAAAGGCCTTAAGATATAAGTGTGCTTAGCATGTGCAAAGAAAAGTAGGGAGACCAGATTATATAGGGCTTTATATGCCATTATAAGAACTTCAGCTATTATTCTGAGTTTGACAAACCACTGTTGAGTTTTCAAATGAGGAGTAATAAGAGTTAACGTACGTTTTAAAAAAGATCACTTGCTGGGGTATAACCACTTAAATATACATACTGAAATATATATATATATTTGGTAATACATACTGAGGCTGAGTCTATACATACCTCACAAACCAGAAATCCCACTTGTAGGTATATACCCAACATAAGTGCATACATATATTTGCCAAAAGACATGTATTAGTACATTCATAGCAGCATGATTAATAATAGCCAAAAACTGGGAACTACCTGAATGCCCATCAATAATAGAATGGATAAATAAACCATGGTATACTAACACAATGGATAGCATACAGCAATGAGAAGAAAACACTCACAATTTTATGCACCGTCATGGATGCATCTCACACATAATGTTGCATAGAAGAAGCCAGACTCAAAGTACATATTGTATAATTCCATTTACGTAAAGTACAAAAACAGCCAAAGTTAACCTATGCCTTCAGAAGTCAAGACAGTGATCATCTTTGAGGGAACAGTGACTGGAAGAGAACATGAATTTGTGGTAATGTTTTGTTTCTTGCTCTAGGGGCCAGTTACATAGGTGTGATCAGTTTATGAAAATTCACTGCAAACTCATAATATGTGCACTTCTCTGTGTTATGTTATTTTATCTTGACAATAGGAAGAACAGTGCCTTCACTGAAATGGGGAAGATCAAAGCAAGTATAGATTTGAAGAGCATGGGGTAGGGTCGAGTCTAGTTTTAAACATCTTATGTTTGAGATGGCTCCAAGTAGAGCTGTTGTACACACACAGTGTTGGTTACATGAATCTGGAGTTCAAGGAAGTCTGGGCTAGAAAATAAATGTGGGACTTGTCAGCAAAAGCACTAATTTTAAAACCGAGGGACTGACTACCTCAGCCAGGTGAACGAGGTTACCAACAGTGATTAGATCATGTTGAGAGTGTGTACCCTTGTGGTATTCCTCCCAAAACCTTTACAAATCATTCTACAAAAATACCTCACCAGTACTCCTGAAAATGGTCAAGATCATCAAAAACCAGGAAAGTCTGAGAAACTGTCACAGCCAATAAAAGCCTGCAAAGACAAGTCTACTAAATATAATGGAGGAATCTGAACAGGCTTCTGGAACAGAAACAAGGACATTAGTTAAAAAATGCATCTGAACACGGACTTCAGTTAATAATAATGTGACAGTATTGGTTCTCAGTGTGACAAGTGTACCATACAAATGCAAGGTGTTTATCAGGGGAAACCATGTGCCAGAAGGGTGGTACTGGTACATGGAACTGTCTGTACTATCTTGGCAATTTTTTAGTAAATCTAAAGCTAGAATAGATTTAAAAAAACAAACAAGCCTGGATGAGATCACCTGAGGAGGAAGAGGAGGCAAAAAAAGTTTGAGGAAAAACCACCAAAGACAACCAAGGAGTGTTCTGGAGATTCTGGAGAGTCGACAGTCGCTCCTTCTACAGCAGCGCTATCCAATCAGACTTTACGAGACGATGGGAGGAGATGGTCTATATCCGGGCTGTCTAATGCAGCAGCCGCGAGGTGCATGCGGCTACTTGAGCCCTTACAATGGATCGACTGTGACTGAGGAACTGAATTTTTAATTTTATATATGTTTAACTTCCATTTAAATACCCACACATGGCTACTAGTTATTATGAGGATAATACAACTGCAGAGGTCAGGGTCTCTTATTTGATCCTTTCTTTTCCTGACCCTTTTACATATAAACCATGATAATTCTGACTTTCCACACTTGATTATCTTGGCTCTGGAACATCTTTAAACAATGTATGAAGCCAGACTCCATGTAGCTTTAGTTATCTTTCTATACCTACACAGTATGACTAGAAAAAGGACAGAAGCCCCCAGTCCAAATGACAGCCTTCACTCACCAGTCTGCAACTCAGGCCTCCGATGCCACCAACAGAGATTCCTGTGAACTTAAGGAGAGTGTTTCTCAAATGGGAATTGTCAACAAGGTTTGGGAAAAAAAAGATTTCCAGTGTTAACTATAAAAAGATATAAAAACTCAAACAAATAAAAAACCATGAAAATGTTCAAATTAATATCAACTTAATAAGATAGGTAATGTCATTATTCTAAAACTACAGTTATTCACAATGTGAATATGGTACACCAACTTGAGCATACTCCTGCCACCTTCCTCTATTCAAGAAATTATAAAATCTTCATTTATACAGTGTGTCTTTACAGCCATTAGACATGAAGACAATTCTATTAAGTCCTTTTCTCATTAGCAGCTACGGTAATCTGTTACAGACCCAAAAATGAAGTGGCAGGACTTAGTGATAATGTGATCATTCAGAAGGTCCAGAGTATATTTATATTCATGTTGACAGATTATTGAAATAAACACAATTTATTTTATTTTATTTTATTTTGCTATTATTAATATACAAATACATGAGCGACATTATGGTTACTAGACACCACCTATTATCAAATCCCCACCACATACCCCATTGCAGTCACTGTCCATCAACATAGTAGGATGTTATAGAATCACTACTTGACTTCTCTGTGTTATACTGCCTTCCCCGTATGCCCCCACCCCACCCGCACCCCCGCTACATTGTATGTGCTAATTGTAATAGCCCTTTTTCCTCCTTATCCCTCCCTTCCCACCCATCTTCCCCTGTCCCTTTCCCTTTGGTAACTGTTAGTCCATTCTTGGGTTCTGTGAATCTGCTGCTGTTTGGTTCCTTCAGTTTTTTCTTTGTTCTTATACTCCACAGATGAGTGACATCATTTGATACTTGTCTTTCTCTGCCTGGCTTATTTCACTGAACATAATACCCTCTAGGTCCATTCAAGTTGTTGCAAATGGTAGGATTTCCTCTCTTCTTATGGCTAAATAATAATCCATTGTGTATATATACCACCTCCTCTTTATCCATTCATCTACTGATGGACACTTAGGTTGCTTCCATTTCTTGGCTATTGTAAATAGTGCTGCGATAAACATAGGGGTGTGTATGTCTTTTTCAAATTGGGCTGCTGCATTCTTAGGGTAAATTCCTAGGAGTGGAATTCCTGGGTCAAATAGTATTTCTATTTTGAGTTTTTTGAGGAACCTCCATACTGCTTTCCACAGTGGTTGTACTAATTTACATTCCCACCAGCAGTGTAGGAGGGTTCCCCTTTCTCCACATCCTCGCCAACATTTGTTGTTGTTTGTCTTTTGGATGGCAGCCATCCTAACTGGTGTGAGGTGATATCTCATTGGGGTTTTAATTTGCATTTCTCTGATGACTAATGATGTGGAGCATCTTTTCATGTACCTGTTGGCCATCTGAATTTCTTCTTTGGAGAAGTGTCTGTGCAGCTCCTCTGCCCATTCTTATTTGACTTATTTGCTTTTTGCTTGTTGAGGTCTGTGAGCTCTTTATATAATTTGGATGTCAACCCCTTATTGGATATGTCATTTATGAATATATTCTCCCATACTGTAGGATGTCCTTTTATTCTACTGATGGTGTCCTTTGTTGTACAGAAGCTTTTTAGTTTCATATAGTCCCACTTGTTCATTTTTGCTTTTGTTTCCCTTGCCCGGGGTGATATGTTCATGAAGAAGTTGCTCATGTTTATGTCCAAGAGATTTTTGCCTATATATATTTTTAAGACTTTTATGGTTTCATGACTTACATTCAGGTCTTTGATCCATATTGAGTTTACTTTTGTGTATGGGGTTAGACAGTAATCCAGTTTCATTCTCTTACATGTAGCTGTCCAGTTGTGCCAACACCAGCTGTTGAAGAGGCTGTCACTTCCCCATTGTATATCCATGGCTCCTTTATCATATATTAATTGACCATATATGCTTGGGTTTATATCTGGACTCTCTAGTCTGTTCCACTGGTCTATGGGTCTGTTCTTGTGCCAGTACCAAATTGTCTTGATTACTGTGGCTTTGTAGTAGAGCTTGAAACCAGGCAGCGTTAATCCCCCTGCTTTATTCTTCCTTCTCAGGATTGCTTTGGCTAGTCGGGGTCTTTTGTGGTTCCATATGTACTTTAGAACTATTTGCTCTAGTTCATTAAAGAATGCTGTAGGTATTTTGATAGGGATTGCATTGAATCTGTAGATTGCTTTAGGCAGGATGGCCATTTTGACAATATTAATTCTTCCCAGCCAAGAGCATGGGATGAATTTCCATTTATTAGTGTCCTCTTTAATTTCTCTTAAGAGTGTCTTGTAGTTTTCAGGGTATAGATCTTTCACTCCCTTTGTTAGGTTAATTCCTAGGTATTTTATTCTTTTTGATGCAATTGTGAATGGAATTGTTTTCCTGATTTCTCTGGCTGCTAGTTCCTCCTTAGTGTTTAGGAATGCAACAGATTTCTGTGTATTAATTTTGAATCCCACAACTTTGTTGAATTCAGATATTAGATCTAGTAGTTTTGGAGTGGATTCTTTAGGGTTTTTTATGTACAATATCATTTCATCTGCAAACAGGGACAGTTTGACTTCTTCCTTGCCAATCTGGATGCCTTTTATTTCTTTGTGTTGTCTGATTGCCATGGATAGGACCTCCAGAACAACGCTGAATAAAAGTGGGGAGAGTGGGCATCCTTGTATTGTTCCCAATCTTAAAGGAAAAGCTTTCAGCTTCTCACTGTTAAGCATGATGTTGGCTGTGGGTTTGTCATATATGGCCTTTATTGTGTTGAGGTATTTGCCCTCTATACCCACTTTGTTGAGAATTTTTATCATGAATGGATGTTGAATTTTATCAAATGCTTTTTCAACATCTATGGAGATGATCATGTGGTTTTTGTCCTTCTTTTTGTTGATGTAGTGGATGATGTTGATGGATTCTCGAATGTTGTCCCATCCTTGCATCCCTGGGATGAATCCCACTTGATCATGATGGATGATCTTTCTGATGTATTTTTGATTTTGGTTTGCTAATGTTTTTTTGAGTATTTTTGCATCTATGTTCATCAGGGATATTGGTCAGTAATATTCTTTTTTGTGGTGTCTTTGCCTGGTTTTGGTATTAGAGTGATGTTGGCCTCGTAGATTGAGTTGGGAGTATTCCCTCCTCTTCTGCTTTTTGGAAAACATTAATTAGGATGGTATTAGGTCTTCACTAAATGTTTGATAAAATTCAGCAGTGAAACCATCTGGTTCAGGTGTTTTGTTCTTTGGTAGTTTTTTGATTACCAATTCAATTTCTTTGCTGGTAATTGGTCTATTCAAATTATCTGTTTCTTCCTGGGTCAGCCTTGGAAGGTTGTATTTTTCTAGAAAGTCGTCCATTTCTTCTAGGTTATCCAGTTTGTTACCACATAATTTTTCAAAGTATTCTCTCATAATTCTTTGTATTTCTGTGATGCCCATAGTGATTTTTTCTTGCTCATTTCTGATTCTGTTTATGTGTGTAAACTCTCTTTTTTTCTTGATAAGTCCAGCCCGGGGTTTATCTATTTTTTTATTTTATCAAAGAACCAGCTCCTGCTTTCATTGATCCTTTCTATTGTTTTATTCTTCTCAATTTTATTTATTTATGCTTTAATCTTTATTATGTCCCTCCGTCTACTGACTTTGGGCCTCATTTGTTCTTCCTTTTCTAGTTTCATTAATTGTGAGTTTAGACTTTTCATTTGGGATTGTTCTTCTTTCCTGAGGTAGGCCTGAATTGCAATATATTTCCCTCTTAGCACAGCCTTCGCTGTATCCCACAAATTTTGTGGTATTGAATTATTGTTGTCATTTGTCTCCGTATATTGCTTGATCTCTGTTTTTATTTGGTCATGGATCCATTGATTATTTAGGAGCATGTTATTAAGCCTCCATGTGTTTGTGCGCTTTTTTATTTTCTTTGTGTAATTTATTTCTAGTTTCATACCTTTGTGATCTGAGAAGCTGGTTGGTACAATTTCAGTCTTTTTGAATTTACTGAAGTTCTTTTTGTGGCCTAGTATATGATCTATTGTTGAAAATGTTCCATGTGCACTTGAGGAGAATGTGTATCCTATTGCTTTTGTATGGAGTGTTCTGTAGATGTCCGTTAGGTCCATCTGTTCTAATATGTTGTTCAGTGCCTATGTCTCTTTACTTATTTTCTGTCTTGTTGATCTGTCCTTTGGAGTGAGTGGTGTGTTGAAGTCTCCTAAAATGAATGCATTGCATTCTATTTCCCCCTTTAATTCTGTTAGTATTTGTTTCACATACATAGGTGATCCTGTGTTGGGGGCATAGATATTTATAACAGTTATATCGTCTTATTGGACTGACCCTATTATCATTATGTAATGTCCTTCTTTGTCTCTTGTGACTTTCTTTGTTTTGAAGTCTATTTTGTCTGATACAAGTACTGCAACTCCTGCTTTTTTCTCCCTATTAGTTGCATGAAATATCTTTTTCCATCCCTTTACTTTCAGTCTGTGTATGTCTTTGGGTTTGAAGTGAGTCTCTTGTAGGCAGCATATACATGGGTCTTGTTTTTTTATCCATTCAGTAACTGTATGTCTTTTGATTGGTGCATTAAGGCCATTTACATTTAGGGTGATTATCGATAGGTATGTACTTGTTGCCATTGCAGGCTTTAGATTCGTGGTTACCAAAGGTTCAAGGGTAATTCCCTATCTAACTGTCTAGTTTAACTCACTTTGTATGCTATTACAAACAGAACCTAAAGATTCTTTTTTTTCCCTCCTTTTTCTTCCTCCTCCATTCTTTGTATGTTAGGAATCATAGTCTGTACTCTTTGTCTAGCCCTTGGGTGACATCTATTTAGCCTTAGGAATACTTCCATCTATAGGAGTCCCTCCAAAATGCACTGTAGAGGTGGTTTGTGGGAGGTAAATTCTCTCAGTTTTTGCTTATCTGAAAATTGTTTAATCCCTCCTTCAAATTTAAATGATAACCTTGATGGGTAGAGTATTCTTGGTTCAAAGGCCTTCTGTTTCATTGCATTAATTATGTCATGCCACTCCCTTCTGGCCTGTAAGGTTTCTGTTGAGAAGTCTGATGATAGCCTGATGGGTTTTCCTTTGTATGTGATCTTTTGTCTCTCTCTAGCTGCTTTTAAAAGTCTGTCTTTATCCTCGATCTTTGCCATTTTAATTATTATATGTCTTGATGTTGTCTTCCTTGGGTCCCCTGTATTGGGAGATCTGTGCACCTCTATGGCTTGAGAGACTATCTCCTTCCCGAGATTGGGGAATTTTTCAGCAATTACCTCCTCAATGACACTTTCTATCCTTTTTTCTCTCTTCTTCTTCTTCTGGTACCCGTATAATGCAAATATTGTTTCGTTTGGATTGATCACACAGTTCTCTCAATATTCTTTCATTCTTATAGATCCTTTTTTCTCTCTGTGCCTCAGCTTCTTTGTATTCCTCTTCTCTAATTTCTATTCCATTTACTGTCTCTTCTACTACATCTAACCTGGTTTTAAATCCCTCCATTGTATGTTTCTTTTCAGATATGGAATTCCTTAATGATTGAATCTACAACTTAAATTCATTCCTGAGTTCTTGAATATTTTTCGTTGCCTGCATAAGCATGTTTGTAATTTTTATTTTGACCTCTCTTTCAAGAAGATTGGTGAGTTTGGTTTCATTTGGCTCTCTTTCTGGGGTTTGTGAGATTTGGGTCTGAACCATGTTCTTTTGACGTTTCATATTTCTGTGTGGTGCCCACTAGTGTACAGAATCTCCAGTCTCTGGAGCTGCTCAGCCCCTAGAGTGGGGCTGGGGGTCGTAGGGTAGCGGTGCTGGTACCCAGGGGGAGGAAAGATCTGTTTCCGGATTCCTGTCTGCAGTGCCTGTCTCCAGTGTCAGAGCCAGTGGGCCAAGCACACAGGTGTAAGCCTCTGTGCTTTGTGTCTCTAGCTGTTGTAGACGGGGCCTCCCTCTGGCAGGCCTGACACCAGCACAGTGACTGCCAGTTTGCAAACCGGTGCCGGCAGGCTAGAAGGAAGGTGCAACAGGCTGTGTGTTACAGTGGGGGGCCTCGGAGCAGAGTAGGCAGCCAGGGCGATGGAGCACCTGAAGCTCCTCAACGTTCCCAACCAGCTGGGCAGAGTGCGCCCAGACAACCTTAACCTTATCCAGCTCTCCCTTCTCTCGTGCAGCAAGCCCCGTGCAAACCCCACCCCTTTAGCACCGCTCTCACTGCTAGGAAGCCTCTCAGACTTCCTGCCTTTCCTCTGACACAGAGCTGCCGGATGTGGATCCCTTCCTCCACAAACGGCCGGAATGTTAATTTCTCAAGCACTCTGCC
Organism: Smutsia gigantea; assembly: GCA_032199065.1. Classification (NCBI taxonomy): domain Eukaryota; kingdom Metazoa; phylum Chordata; class Mammalia; order Pholidota; family Manidae; genus Smutsia; species Smutsia gigantea. Next base: position 16,548 of record JAVSCE010017999.1, read on the forward strand.
TGTCTGAGCTCCCCAACGTCCAGAGCACCACACACTATAGGTTTCTGCTCACAAAGCAGATCTCCAGGGCTAGGTGTTCAGCAGTCACAGGCTTCCACCCCCTCCCCAGCTCCATTTCTCTTTCTCCTGCTGGTGAGCTGGGGTGGGGGAAGGTCCAGGGTCCCGCTGGATTAAGGCTTTCATACGTTACCCTGTTTCATGAGGTCTGCTCTGTTCGTGAGGTGTGTATGCAGTCTGGTTCAGCCTTCTTTCTTGTTGCTGTTTTAAGGTTAGTTGTATTAATTAACTATATTTTTGTACAATTTGTGGTTTTAGGAGGAGATCTCCGTCTCACCTCTCACACCGCCATCTTGAATTGTCTACTGTATTTTTTGGTGCTTTTATCACTCCCTCTCTATTAAGAGAGAAAGTTTGATCAGGTTACCTAGCTTCAGGCTCACACATCCCTTTCAACCCCGGGATTTCACCTGAATTCAGATCTTTCCAAAACCACAACCAACAACAGAAAAAGACAAGGAAATAAGATTTTCTGATTCCCAAGGCCTTCAATGTCTTTCTTAAAACTCCAGAGTTCCTAGAAAACTTCCCTGTTTTTTTTCAATAGCTATCTTTCACCTCCAGTAACATCAGCAGCAATTGCATGTGGGATATGGATGACAGAGAAGCTGAGCTGTAAAGGATGAGTAGGATTTAAACAGAGATTTGGGGAGCTGGTGGGAAGCAATCCCAGGTAAGGATTCAATAAGCAAATATGTAGAGGGTGAGAAAAATGGTATGTATGAAAGATACTCTTAGTGTAGTGACCAAAAATTGGAATATGTGAAGAAGAGTAAAAGAAGGTTGGAGAGAGAAACTAATATTTCATTCAAAGGGTCTGAAACGTCATGCTAAAAAGTGTGGACTTTCTGTTAAAATCATCTGTGATTAAGTTATTGCATGAAGTAGTGATTCAATCAGAATCATATTTGAGATATGATTTGATAATTGATCTACCAGCAGCAGTATATAAAACTAATTAGAGAGGAAGAAACACTAGAGGAGAGACCTCTCAGGAACTTGAAGACTAATAGAGCAATATAGGAAAAGTTGTACAGATGCGCTGTAGATACAAAAATGAGAATAGAAAGTTATCCCTATCTCACTGAATCTAAGATGATTTTAAGATGTATGATTACTTCATGTACAACTAAGAAAAAAATGATGCCAAAAATGATGACATACCATCATCCCAATATCACACATGTGAAAATGTGAAAAATGCACATTTTATAATCAATGAAATGTAGCCCAATAGTTTTTGGTTTGTTTGTGGCAATGCAGCTGGCTCAAGATCAAGAAGCTTTATTACTTTCAGGGTACAATATACAGCAGTTTTTCTCCCTATTGAGTGCATGAAATCAAATCTCTCCTTACTAATTCTCCACACCTGGCATAGGAAGGAATTCAACGAATGTGGATGAAAGTAACCAACCAGCACCGCTGCCTTCATTCTCTCGGAGTGAAAAAAGAAATCTGCTTTACCTACTGTGATGTTTGACCAGGGTTTCACATCAGAATCAGGAGGGGAGCTTCTTCCTCTCCCTTCAAAACAAAACACAGAATAGAATCCTACACCTGACCTACCAAGTAACAATATCTTAGTTGGAAACCATAGCTTACATATGGGAAAACATCCCCTCAGTTAGCCTGTTGCACCTCTGATGAGAAATCACTAAATTAAAAGACAGCTATACTTAAAACATTGAAGCATAGAAACTCTAAGCACAACTTCAAACCCAAAGCTATGAATGCATAGCAGATTTGACAACATAGAAATATGAAACTTTTCTAAGAAAAAATTCCACCATCAATAATAGTGCAATAAAAATGATGTTTAAGAAAATACTTGCAGATTATGAGTTAATGTCTATAATACATAAAGAACTCCAGTTAAAAGATACAAACAACCCAAAAGAAAAATAGCAAATTTCCATAGGCAATTGGCAAAAATACAAAGGGGATAATAAGTATAAGAAAATGTTTAGATTCACTTAAAGTGCAAATTATAATAATGAGCTGTTTTTTGCTTATCAAGTAGGCAAAGATGTTAAAAAATGAATAATAACCACTGTTAGTAAGCTGACTGAGGCATATGAGCATTCTTTCTTCAAGCAAAAACTTGAAATTTCATCAATACTTGTGTAAATTATGGTAGAATCATACAAGGGTATGGTGTTCAGCCGCTTGAATACAGCAAACCTATATGTATGCATGTGCAAAAATGTCCCATATCCTGCACTGAAGTTTAAAAAAAAAAACTTTGATTTTACAATATGTATAATTTCATTTTTGTAAAAAAAGCCACAAAACCCCGTAGGGTTTGTTTATATCTGTACAGAAAAAGGTCTGAAAGTAAACAGACCAAGCTCTTAACAACAATGACCAAGGCAGGGTTTGTTGAGGGGGGCTATGGAGAGACTTAACTCTTCATATACTTCTCTATTGTTTTAGTTTTCACACCGAGCAAGTTTTAAGTTTCTCAAACTAATTAAAGGGTACCAGCTGTACATAACCACTTTCCAAACTTAACCAAACAGCTAACATGATACCTTCAAGTCTCCAGAAGTTGCATTCCCTACCCCCTTTATTTTCTGGAAGCGTTCCCTGAAAGATCTCTGAGACTAAGTGAACCCCTCTGATTTCAGTCTCTTCCCTTCCAGGGTGACAATATGCAACCTGGACTTGGTTTTTTAGTAACAAACTGGACAACCGACACAATACTGAACCAAAAGGACAGGTGAGTAGTAAAATCTTTTCTGAGACTAGGGAACATCTGGAATAGGTGAGAGAGAAATCAGACCAGGAGTCAGCAACCATTTTCTGTAAAGGACCAGACATTATATATTTTAGGCTTTGCAGGCCATATGGTCTCTGTCTTACTATTCAACTTTTGCCATTAAGCACCAAAGTAGCCATAGATAATATGTAAACAAATAAAGGCAGCTATGTTCTAATCAAAATTTATGACACTGAAATTTGAATTTCATGTTAATTGTCATATGTCACAAAATAATGTTCTATTGATTTAATTTCAACCATTTAAAAGTGAAAAAATTCTACAGGCATACAAAAGCAAATGGCAGGGCACAGGCAACAGTGTGCATTAGAGAATAACTTTATAAAATCTCAGACAATAAAAAACAAGCAAGGAGATTCTAATAGAATACTGTCTGGAGTCTTTACACACAAAAATTCTTTCAAGAGCTTTTAAAAATAGTTAGTGAACCGCAGTACAAACTAACCACAGTCACTATTGTAAGAGTAGCTTCTCTCAAATGCCTGATAGAATTTGCAGTATTAAAAGGGATTCCTAGTTATTAGAAAAATGTAAATTAAAATAGCAGTAAGATATCACTACACTCCCATTAGAATGGTTACAATGCAAAATTATAATAATACGAAGTACTGAAGATGTGAAAAAACCAGAATCCTCAAACACTGCTGGTTTGTAAAATGGTACAGCCACTCTGGAGAACAGCTTGGCAGTTTCTTAAAAACTTAAATATATACTTACTATGTGACCCAGCAATTTCTCTGGGTAGCTACCCAAGAGAAATGAAAACATATGTCTGCATAACGACATTTATGCAAATGTCCTTATGAGTGTTATTCATAGTAGCCCCAAACCTGAAAAGCAACACAGACCTCCATCATACATAATGCAGTTTATCCATACAAGAGTACAATTAATCAGTAAAAAGGAACAACTACTGATACAGACAATAACACAGTTGACCCTCAAAAACACTATGTTAAGTGAAATAAGCCAGACATAAAAGACTATATAATGTTCTGCACTCAATTCCAATGTGTGGGTTTTTGCTCAGACACCATGTGGGTGTCTTACAATTCAACTCAGTTCTGACATTATCTACCCAGAGACAGATTCAGATCCCACAGGTTAAGGGCTGTCTTGCCAATGGGTTTCAGCCCCGGGCAAGTTCGCTATGGATTCAATGTGACCAAAGAAATTGACAGCAGAACGTTCTTGGGGTGAAAGGGTTATCCCCAACTTTATTTCCAGGTGGCAGGTCAGTCACTAAAATCCCAATCACTGAGAGCGAGTCTGTATGCAGCAAGCCGGTCTCTGCCTCTGGGCTCCTCTGTCTGCACAGTTGTCCCAGACAGCCGTCCTCTGCACCTCTCTGCACAGTCGTCCCGCACAGTTGTTGTCCTGCACAGCTGTCCTCTGGGCCTGTCCTCGGTGCTGCCACCACTCCAGCCTCTGCTCTCTCCTGCAGCCTTGCAGCCATACCACCGTGTTGCACCCAGAGTACTGGGCAGAGCTCTTTATATAGAGTCAACAGCCATGTATTGTCCACAGGTGTGCAGTGAGCTAATCAACCAGGGCCAAGTGAGAATCCCGGCCACAAGAACTCTCATTTTATCCACAAGGGCTCAGTCCCATAAGACTGCCCTCCACTTCAGATGCCAATCACAATCCCAAGTTGTTACTTGTGCTTCTGACCAACTGGCTAAAATCAGAGGTTCCCCACCATCCACTCTCCTTGGGTTCGATTAATTTGCTAAAGCACCTCACAGAACTCAGGAAAGCAGTTTACTCACTAGGTTACCGGTTTTCTTACAGAGAATATTAAAAGATATGAATCAACAGCCAGATAAAGAGACACATAGGGTGAGGTCCTGAGCAAAGGAGCTTCTGTCCCCATGAAGTTTGGGGCCTGGCACAGTGGAACATGGATGGATTCTGATTCACCAAACACAGAACTCTCCGAACCAGTCCTCTGGGGCTCTGCTGGAGGCTTCATTACACAAGCACCACTGATTAACTCATCAGCAACTGGGGATTAAATGCAACATCCAACCCCTGTCCCCAGAGGAAGGTCAGGGGTGAGCCTGAGAATTCCAGCCCTCCAATCACAAGGCTGGTCCCCTGGCCATCAGCCCTACCCTTAAGTGCTTTCCAGAACTCACCACATTAAGGGAAACTCAGGTGTGGTCCAAAGGGACACTCCTTTCACCTTTAACGCTATGGAGCTATTTGAGGACAAAAGACCCAGTATTATAACAAGAGATTCTCCCATTGCTCTCCCCACTTAGGAAATTACAAGTGTTTTAGGAGCTCTGTGCCAAAAATAAGGATGAAGACATAATATATATTTCTTATTATACATCATCGTATCACATGATCCCATTTATATTAAATTTCTAGAAAAAGCAAACCTATAGAGACAGAAAGCAGATCAGTGGTCCCTACAGGTGATAGTTGCACAACTCTTAAATTTACTTTAAAAATCATTGACTTGTACACTTACAAGGGGCAGATTTTATGGTATGTAAACTCTACCCCAATGTTTTCAAGGTGGGAGGGAGACCCAGAGAGCCCAGTGTACCTACCAGACTGCCCGCAGCTCTCTGCCTCCCCCAGGCACTTCCCTGATTCTGTGCCTTTGCTCTGATACTCCTAGAAGGCCTCCTCAACTGGGAACCTCTTTCTAGAAACTTTTCCATCCCTCCTCACTCCCAAGGAGGCTGCTTCTTCCTTTGAACCTCTGCAGCACTTTGTGCTCAGCACTTTTTACCTAGTCTCCTTTATTCCTAACCTCCTGATGCTGTGATAAATTCCTTAAGGAAAGAACTGTGCATTGTGCATCTATCTATTCTTTATTACACCCTACAAGCAGACACTCAGCATTTGTAATATTGAGTTACAAAATCTACAGGATTAGGCACCGTCTAAACAAACCCTCTTCTACATTAGCGTGAAGAGTGGTAAAAATCTGAGCCTTTAAAACATACTACCCCTACCTCCCACCCCCTCCTCTAACAAACGATTATCTAAGGCCCTTGCAATTTTTCAGAAAACATTTCTACTTTATTCATTCCAGATTTTTCCACTTTAATCAAGCTTACAGAAATCACAAACTACATTTCAACATCGAACATGATTAAAGTTTTCCCAACTGAGTATGAAACCTGCAAGTGGGAAAGACAGTGGAACTTAATGAGACACGAGAAAATACGGTTCCAGATATCTCAACCAAAGCCAAATTTCAACCAGCATAAAATTCCCAAACCAGAAAGAATATTATCTCGAAAAGTCTTTCTGGTAAAATCCTGACTAAGGTGAAATGAAGCCTCTCAGCTGTGATAAAGGCTACCTTTCATCTCAGGAAGTAGTACTGGTCACTTTTGCCTGAAACAGAACACAGACCGTGAAGTTTAGAAATGTTCTAGCAATTCTACAATTTCTCAAATGCTGGATTTCAGGGGGGTTTTATTCCTTAAATAAGTAAGTTCTGAAAATTATTTGCTCTGATTTCCAAAGTGAAACAATGCAATTTCTTTTTGAAATCACAATTTGCGTCAGATGGAATTTAACTCTCCCAAAAAATGATTCACTGAGATAGAGTACATAAAGGCCAAACACTGATAAGGATAAAAAAAAAAAGCTGACTCAAGACTTGAGAAAAACAAGCCTTTCAACAGTGAAGCAGACACTACGACGGATTAAGAGCCATTTACTGGTAATCTTGAATAAGAAATCACTGAGATTTTAGTAAATTAGTAAATTTGATTGAAACACCCATATTAACTCTGGAACCAGTCTGGACTGATCACACACCCCTGGGACGGAGGCACACCACTGCGCCGCGACTAGGGAAAAATGGATTTGCCACTTGCCTTCTGACAAAGACCTGCAAAGAATTAGACACCTATCCATATTAAATATCTAAGATTTAATTAAGTATAAGCCCTCTGATATTAAATATCTGTGATTTTATTAAGTAAGTATTAAGCCATCCCAATTTGAGAGTAAGAGGTTCACCTTCAGGAGGTAAAATAGAAAGAAATTTGAGAGTGTTTTTAACTTTCCTTCAAGACTGATCCTCCAATCAGGCCCCAGACAGGGTGGGAAGGCACCTCATTTATTGAGAGATGACTATGTGTTAGGTGCCTTATATATAGTATCTCAAATAATCCTCACCAGAACCCTACAAGGTGTTTTATTTATTTTTTGGGGGGGTGGGTCACTGGCTATACTTTTTTTTTATACTTTTTTTTTGATATATAGATATCACTGATATACACTCTTATGAAGGTTTCACATGAAAAACAATGTGGTTACTACATTCACCCGTATCATCGAGCCCCCCACACCCCATTGCAGTCGCTGTCCATCACTGTAGTAAGATGCCACAGAGCCACTACTTGTCTTCTCTGTGCTACACTGTCTTCCCCATGACCCCACACACACCATGTGTACTAAGCATAATGCCTCTCAATAACCTTCTCCCAGGAGGTGTTTTAAAGATGCGAAGACTAAGGAACAATAAGGTGAAGTACAATAAGTCCCAGAGCTAATAAGTAGCAAAGCCGAAGTTTATGTTAGGAAGTTTACTGTATTACGATATAGTAATATCACAGTTCCTACTATATCATACCAACTACCCAAGGCTGAGTAGTTCATCCATTGACTAGCTCTAACTGCCAATTCATTAATTACCAATACTACTCTCTCAATTTCTCCATTAAGAACATCTAATGAGTCCAATTAAGTATTTCTATAGGTAACTTTGAATATTATTTTATTTATGCATAAAATTACATCTCATTACAGTTGGTAGGCTGCAAAGCCCTGGAGGAAGGCTCAATAAATGTTCGTAGAATATTGTTTAAAAACCATTTAGCTACTCTGAAGTTCAGTACTTGTCTAAAGGATTGGTATCCAAACATTTGCCTCTTTCCTTCATTTATCCTGAAGTAAAATAAAGCACATAAACAATGGTAAATTTGTTTAAATTCTGAAGAAACCAGAAAAATGTGAGGAAGAAATAGTTCCTTCCTTTGAATTTCCACTTACTTTGTGTCTGTCTCTCTGAGCCCTTATCATCTTTTATGTATATTAAAATCATTCTGGCAATGTTTTATCTTCTCTACCAGACTTTAAGCAACTTTAATGTGCCCAACGGCATCTGGCACAGCAGGTGCTGACAAATGTTTAAATGAAGAAAATTATTTCTATTTTTGTTCCCTACATTTCTGTCATATAGATGCTCAGAACCAATGTGGCTAATAAAAAAGAAAAGATTTCTACAATAAAAATGAGATTCTCGGAAACAATCAACCTTGAGTCAAAGTTGATTTCTGTCATCAGGTTCTAATTAAGAACGGCAGATAGAGCAGATGGAGAACAGCTTTAATCTTCATGCTAAGTTGATCCTACTCTGGTGAAAACACAGAAAAATTGTTTGGACAAGCCAACTGAACAAACACGATATTGGATGTCTAGAAGAAAGTCATTCTTAAAGAGTCTTCTTTCCACTAGATGGCTATCTGAACTTTAACCAAGAGAGTTAGTCAAAGGGAAAGGGATCACTTAATGTTACTGTGCATTCCAGCCAGGCCAAGGAAAGGGGGTGGTGGTAATAAGGGGAAAAAAAATCAAAGACAGGGAGGGGTTGTGGAGATTTTTTTCCATTTTAAGAAGCTTTCCCCTTTTGGAACTACTTACTTAAGTCTCCTTCCCATTTTACTTGCTCATATCCTTTATTAAGCAATATTCAAGTATTTTCATAGAAATCAAGAAATTCTGCCAAAGTTCTCATCCAAGAACTTCAGAGTTCACTTAAACTGATTTGCCATTTGATTTCTGATGCAAGCTCGTAGGACTGCACCTGCCAATCTAAGTGTGGAAATTTATCTACTTGAAATATTTCATTTTTTTAATGAATGGCTCCAAGATAAATTAAAACATTAATTATTAAATGCTACCAAATAGTTTTTCCATTAAGTGTAATGTGTTGTGATCCATATATTAAACTATGGCCATCTTAAGTGAACCACGTAAAGCCATTTGCTCAAAATCATTATTTTATACTGTTTATTCACTTCTTTCTGATTATAGACTAAAAAGCTTGTGAAGAAATTTTAAGAAATTGTGAAAGCACATTTTTTTCTCATCTCTTAAAAATTTTTCTGTGAAATACATATTATTACAAAGCATAATACTCTTAATACAGAATGTACAACATATTGTGAGAAATTTCCCATGTTGTTAATTATGCTTTGAAAGCATCAATTTAATAGCTATGTAACATTTCATCATTTGGCTATATCTTATTAGACACCTGAATTGTTATGTCTGGTATGAATACTTTGATAAATGTCTTTATGCAAACATCTGTGTCTGAGTTAGATCAGGTCCTCAGAAAAGATGACTAGAAGAATAATCACAAGAATCCCAAATAAAAATGTTTATCAGAAAGGGTGTGTCAGTTCCCACCAGCAGTGAGAGTGCCCATGTCCTCATACCTGGGTCAACACTGAATTTTACCATGAAAACTTTTCTTGCCAATTAGTTAGGCAAAAACTGGTATTTGGCTGTTTTGTTTTGGATTCTTTTTATTAACAAGGTAGAGTTTTTTTTTCACTTTTAAAATTTTAAATGGCTTATTTCAAGTCAGAAGTCTGTTTCTCATTAGCATAAATTAGACTGTAAAATTCTTTGAAACTAAGATTTTCAGTTGGCTCTAAAAGACTTTATTCTATACCACAACAGAGCTGGCTATTCTTAGAGAGATTAACTACTGCAAAAAAACAGTAGTATCTTTAAAACAGAAGTATCATATAATCTGTTAACTTCATTTTAAGTTTTACCATTCAGTTTTACAATTAAAATGCGAAGTTAGTTACACTGCATTAAAAAATGTAATTAAACTACTAAAAATAATGTAAAATTCCCCATTTTACAGGGAGAAAACCATTTCATTAATGTTTCCTTTATAAAAGTGTAAATATTTCTTTTTATAAGACATGCTCAAAGTGAGTAACTAGGGAAATAGCTTCAGCATTGCAAAAAATACAGTTAATTCTTGAGAGTAAGTAAGTCCTCCCTCTTCATATTCCCAGCTACTTATGTTATAAACGAGGGAGGTTTCCTGGCTCACCGTGAACATTTAAATACCAGTTAAAACAGCAGGATCAAATTACTCAATGTTCTATTACCAGAGCACGGTGTTGCAGGTTTTAGGTTACAATATTCAGTGGAGAAAGGACAATATGGAGGTAACATCAAGTCTGATCTGTCTGCTGGGATGTTTCTGTGGAGCCATTTCAAATTATGTTAGGCTTAAGACATAACATTAAAATTTATGGCAGGAAAAAGATATAACACTACAGCCTCAATTATGTTAAAAATAAATACATTAAAAAATATATATATGCACTGGAGGAAAAAAGATATGCCAAAATGTTAACAGTAGTTTTACCTCTGTGGTGAAAACCCAGATGAAGAAGAACAAATGGCATTGCTTTCAAAAGTTAAATATTGGTTGTTTTATTGCTGTAAGATTATGCATGTAAGAAATGTAACAACAACGATTTCAAAATACTTTACTGAAATGCCTCCCATAACCTTTCGGTCCTGACCTGCACAGCTACACCAGCATGCAGTAGTGTGCGCATTAAAACTGCAAAGTGGTACTGACATTCAGTATACAAAGCAACCATCAACGTTTAAATGAAATGCAAATAAAAGGCACGGTCATTTTTTTAAACTACTTTCACTGAGCACTTACGTGTCAAGCACTGTGCTGTGCACATCACATGGATTAGTTCATCTAACCCTCTCTCTCTGGCCTCTGCCTACCCTGGAAGATCTTCTTACTACTCTCACATTAAAGATGAGAATGCTGAGGCTTACAGATAAGCTCAAGTAACGTGCCCAGTGACATACTGCTATGAAGCAAATGAACCCAGGGTTCAAAGTCAGATGTTTGACTGCCAGTGCTCACACTTTTACTGAAAATGAGACTATGGCATTTATTCATTAATATCGAGACTGAGAGTGGAATCTCAAATATTCCAGATATAGATTCCAGATACAAATTGTAGCTTTCTGGATTACAAACATGACTCCATTTACTCTTCCACAAAAAGCTTGAGAATGAATCCTTCTGAACAGAAATAACATACTCAGTTCACTCTCCATGAGTAGTTACATTGGTAAATGTGGTGTTTTATTGAGAAACAATAAGATAATCTCACTCAAAAGTTCCAAAACCAGAATAACCATCTCTGCCTCTGAACGCACACTGAGTTCTGACTATCATCTAAAAGGGTTTTTTTTAAGTACCAATCTGAAATAGCTATCACAAGCCAAAGCACAAAGTCCAAGCTGGAAAAAATGAACACAAGTTGCAATTCAGAACAATTCAATTCAGACTCAACAGTCTATACAGGAAAAGGGAATAGTTTTAAGATGAGGCCATGCCCCAAACCCTCCAACTTCAAAATACATAATTCCTTTGCGTTCCATACAATATTGCTTGTTGAAACTAAGTATACAGAAGAATCCCAAATTATTCAACATGAAGAAAAAATGAAAAGCAGACCTAAAATAACACACAGTTGAGTACTTCCAACTTCCTCTCCCAAAGCAACTGTTACTTGTATCCTAGATTGTAGTAGGTGTAGGGATTTACTACAGAGAAGCAAAAAGTAATGCCAAAGTAAGCAGTCTACCAGCCTACCATAGTTTAAAAGACCAGATTAATTATAATATGGTACCTTAAACTGCATCAAAATTAAACAGAGAGACTGTGGCCTCTTACTATGCTGATGGACAGTGACTTCAATGGGGTATGGGCAGGACTTGATAATATGGGTGAATGTAGTAAACACAATGTTTTTCATGTGAAACCTTCATACGAGTGTATATCAGTGATACCTTAATTTTAAAAAGTGGAAAAACAAAAAACAAGAATAAAAAAATTAAACAGAGAGATTAGTGTCTTTAAAAAGATGGTTTCTTCCATTAGTGCTTAATTCCAAAGACAAAAGTCAAGACCTCAGACCTGTAAGAATTCCTGACCTAAATAAAGGCTTCTTTAAGGGAGATGAAAAGCCATACAACCCTAAAAACAATAGTCTGTTGACTTCCTAATATATACAGCGACTGAGTATAACAGATGCTTAATAAATGTTCACAACCTGCTGCATAAAGATCAAATCACTCATCCAAGCGCTCAAAATTTTCACTTCAAGATCAGTGTTCCTTTCTAGTCCCATTCCCCACTACTCTCTCTCCCTTGCCTTTCTTTCACACCCATCTCTCAAGAGGAAATGGCCTCTCCTACCCCTAACTTTACCAGAGGAAATCCTACTCATCTTTCAAGGTCCTCCCCGAAAGCCATCTTCTCCTTGAAGTCTCCCCCGCCCCCAGATGATTTTTAACAACATTCTTTTACCTATCTCAGAGCACCAGCTCATCCAGCAACTACTGACAATGTCTTTCTCAGTTAAGACTGATGCAAATCCCAGAATCAAGGTGGGGCCAGGATTTCCTCATCTTTGCATTGTCCACATTAAGCCCAACAGCTGTGTGCAATGGTTTTTAATTAGATTTAACAATTTAATCGATAAACACTTTTTAATAGATGTAATAGAAGACATTACAGGTTGATCTGTATCAGGTCCCTCATTGTTTTATAAATATTTATTAACTGATTTATAAACTTATACAAAAAACAAACCATTTTATATACAGAATAGTACAGTGGTTAAGTGTCTCTGAGCAATTGGAGATTCAATTCCCACTCTGCCACTTAACTCTTGGGAGTAACCTTGAGCGGTTGGTTACTTGGCCATTCTGAGCTTCAGGTTCCTGACTTGTTAAGTTAGGAATTACAATAATGTCTATTTTTTACATAACATCTATTTCACTGGGCTGCTGTCAGGTAAAGTTAAATAGCACAGTACCTGGCATGAGTACTCAATAAATGGAGCTACAGTTACTATTATGTGAAAACTCTTCCTTTTTGCCAGACAAATTTTAAGTAACAATCTAAATAAAACCTGTAACGAGCATTTTTTATTTTTTAGAACTTTATTTCCCATTAGTCTTCCCTGGCAAACTGCAAGTCACTGTCCATAAAGTTCCATAATATAATTGATGGAATACTGACATTATAAAGCTCAGTAAACTGACTCAAAAGAGTAATTAGTTAATTCAACACATACCAAAGCCATATTTTCTTCTCCTTTTCACTCATCATTAGGAAATAATTCCAAATTTCCCTGTAATATACTGACTGACCTTATATGGACAATATCAACATATAGAGCTAAGTACTGGCCCTATCAGCACACCCTGTATGTTCCCAGCACAGAACCATTAAGGCCTCGGTTCAAGTATTGAACCAGAACTACATTTCAGTTACAGATGCACCAATATATTTAAGAGCCACACATAACATGTCCCACAGGGCTTCTAGCAGAGGGCATGGAATACTATGCTGCCCCAACACTAAGATTTCCCAGGAAACAAGCCCCAGTGTTCCCCACTGCCATGCTAATAAATCCCAGCTGGCTTATTTGAAATGGTACTTATTTAACATCTTTTTAAAAGAATATGAAGATTAGTACCTAACAAGTTTAGACAAATAGCCACAAACCACATAGCAAACTAGAGGTAGATTCAGTTTGGCAAGTTCCCATTAAAAGCATGCAGGTTGTCCAAAGCTCCCAGAATGACTTGGGCTTAAAAGAAAAAATGTCCCACTGTCTTCAGGAAGAACTCATATTACAGAAGGGGAAAATAAGATACCAGTATATCTTGCTTAAAGAAAGAGATGTGTTTGAACAGAGTTTCTGTAAAACAAATTACTTAAGTGACTTTTACCTTGTAACTCTTGCATTATAAATATTTGTTGAAAAAAATGAGTTTGCCTAAATCAGTTTCAAAGAAAAGTAATAGCCAAGATATGGAAGCAACCTAAGTGTCCATCAATAGATGAATGGATAAAGAAGATATGATACATATAAACAATGGAATACTATTCAACCATAAGAAAGAAAGAAATCCTACCATTTGCAACAACATGGATGGAGCTGGAGGATATTATGCTCAGTGAAATAAGCCAGGTGGAGAAAGACAAGTGCCAAATGATCTCCCTCATTTGTGGAGTATAACAACGAAGCAAAACTGAAGGAACAAAACAGCAGATTCACAGACTCCAGGAAGGGACTAGAGGTTACCAAAGGGGAGGGGTGTGGGAGCGTGGGTGGGGAGGGAGGGAGAAGGGGATTGAGGGGGTGTTATGTTTAGTACACATGGTGTGGGGGGTCATGGGGAAGACAGTGTAGCACAGAGAAGGCAAATAGCGCATCTGTGGCATCTTACTACACTGATGTACAGTGACTGCAATGGGGTATGGGTGGGGACTTGATAATATGGGTAAATGCAGTAACCACATTATTTTTTCATGTGAAACCTTCATAAGAGTATATATCAATAATACCTTAATAAAAAAGAAAGTAATAGCTTTCTGATAAAATATTAATACCATACTAAACAATTCATTGTTACATTAACTTTGTAAAAAAAAGTACACAATGCTGATAGACAATGACTGTAATGGGGTATGTGGTGGGGACTTGATAATGGCGGGAATCTAGTAACCACAGTGTTGTTCATGTAATTGTATATTAATGATACCAAAATAAGAAAAAAGACAAGTACACAGAAAAAATATATTAAAATGGGTTTTCATATTATTTCCAGAGGTAATAATGCTTAAGGCAATTTAGCTAAGTTCTTTACCAACCTGTAACTTAAAGCCTTATACTTAAAAACTTTTTTTTATCTAAAATGTATTTTCCCCTAGCAAATTAATAAACTGACTACTCTTTGGACATCTTTGACTGATAACATCTGTATTCACCTCCTGAGCAGGAAATATTACCACATAATGAATGAAATAACCAGTATTTCAAGGTCCTTCTTGTGGGCTCCCAAAGCAAATGCACCTATCTCCACAACAGGAGCTGCACGCTGTAATCAGATGTTTGAGGCCTTCCTCCCCTTCCAGAGAGTTCTGTAGTGGGCATATAGGAGGTATCTTTCTATAACTAAAACAGTGTTAGGAACATAGTAAATAAATAAATACTATCAAGCAGATTGGCAAACTGTGCCTTTATTGATAGGTCTGTTCTCAACCAAATAGTTGGAAAGGAGCATGTTCCCTCATCAGAAAATAAAAGGGATTACAATAGTATCTAAGAAACTCATACCATCAGATATGAGTTTGTTGCCTAAATTTAGATTTAATGCACAGGAGCTAAACATTTTAGTTGAGGTGGTGTCAACCAGAGAATAAGTTCTCCAAACTGAAGGTTCTGCTTCTAAAAAGGTAGAGTGCCATAAAAGAGCAGCAGGTTTGAGGTCAAACACTGAACTTCAAGTCCCAGGCCTACTTCTACTTACTTTGACTCCTAGGTGTCAATTTCAGAGATAATACCCCTATTTTGCCTCTTTCAGTATCAGTGCAAAGGGGTCCGGTAAAGCCCTGTCTTAGCATCTTCAGAATCGGTCCACCTCTCTCCATCCCACCTTCCCCGTAAGCCCAGCTGGCGTTATCTCTCACCAGACTGCTGCCATAGCCCCCAGAGGCCAGCCTCTCCCCAGCCTTTCTCACCCCTCTACAACAGACTGTCCATACAGAGGACAGTAATTTTTTCAAAATGCAACTCTAATCATGTCATATTCACATACCCCCAGTATCTCCCAGGTACATTACTGCTCTGAGAAGAAATGGCAGGACCCTCGGCATAGCCTGCATTGGCTTGACTGGGACAGTCTCCCACTCCTCTGGCTGCATTTTGGGCCACACCCTACTCGCCAACACACACAAACTCGCTGTGTTCCAGCCACATTAATCTTCTTTCAGTTCCTTGAATATAGATGTTGCCTCCCTCCTTATCATTTCTCCCTGTACAATTCTCCTTTCCACACCCAAACTTCCTCCAGGTGACTCCTACTCATCTGCCAGATCTCAAGTCACTCCCTTCCCTCACCTCCCAACTGCCCATGTTTTCTCACAGCACCAAGCCCTTTTCCTCCAGAGCAGTCCCATGGTGGTGAGTTTATTTGTGTGATTACTGGATTCACATCAGTCTCTCCCACTGAACTGTAAGCTCCAAGAAAAGAGTGACAGTCTTACCCATCGATAAGACATATAGTGCATGTTTCAAAGAAGAAATGATCTTTTGAAATTTGATAATAGAAAATTGTTAAGAGACCAGTGTTTTGATCTGTGTATCTTCAGTGTTTTTCTACATGTCTTCCCCGTAAGGATTTTTCAAATATTTTTTAAATCCTAGCAGGCATCTAAAGTCATCACAATGTGAAATACTGGAAGACTAACACATTTTTCTAAAACATAGAAACAAAGACATTCCATATCAAAAGCATTTGCCTCCCTGAACTTAGAGCTTTAGAACATTGTGAAACATGGCTATTAAATATAAAACTGAACCTTTTATAGGTTTATTTTAAAACCCAGGAAACTATAAAAGGATTATAGCACCTATGAAGCAGAGAGAAAACAATTAAAATGTATGCCAGAGAGAGATTACAAAACATATGACTGGGTAATTTATGAAAACGAGGTTAGTTTCCAGAAACTTGTTCAGAGTAAGAGAGTATTTATTTAAAAAGAAAAAATCAGTTCTTTCATGGTTCACACATCCTATCCTACCAACATTTATTGTGAACAAGAAGTTGTGGTATTTGGTGAAGAGCTATTCAAAGTAAAGGCAGACATATATTGTAAAGAAAAAATGGACAATAATATATTAAAAATACATGTTTATTTCTCACAATACAGTATTGTTTTCTACAAGTTGGTTTCTTGTATTAGTGTGTTTCAGAGTTTTCTCCTTATATGAAAAGTAAATCGCTGGAAAATAAGTATCATGTTGAAGTCCCAGTCCTTTCTCAGTGGTGCCTGAAGTCCAATCCAGAGGTAAATACTTATATAACTCTTTCAGGCTACAGAAAACACTGAAAATTCAGAATTGAAACAGTTATGTTTCATAGGTTTTCAATTATTAATGTAATTCCCCTGAGGCTTAACCTATTAACCGAGGAGTGCAGAATTTGGGCTCATCGGAGTTGCACAAGCTGTGGAGAATACCTGAAAAAAAAGTATTTTGGTTGGAACAACAGATACCACATACAAGTGTTTTAAAAAATCTTCCATGGCAGAATTTACCCCAACAAGTGACTTTTCTAGAAATACAGATATTCAATTAGTATCAAAAAATCTATGCTATGTATCCCTAAAAGCAAATGTTAAAGACTCAGGACAGCAAGCAATATGTACAAAGAACAATCTGTGTGTACAATATAGATAGATAGGTAGGTACGTAGGTAGGTAGAGTGATGGCAAAGAAACCTAAAAGCCAGTCAAATCAACTGCTCAAATTCCCCCAAACACAACTTCTCTGATTTTATGCCTTTCTTAATACTGTTCCTTCTAACTCAAATGCCCTGACCCTTACCTCAGCCTTTGGCCTCCTTCAAGACTATTCTAAGAACACTTCCATCCTCTCATTGTCAAAGCACGCATAATATCCTCTACAGCAACAATTAACTCACTCTGTTTCATAACTACAGTCAGGACTTTCTCCCTATGTTCCTTGAGAATTTGCATATCATATAAAATAGCTTTCCATTTTCTATACTGCTTTGCAAATTATAGGTCAGATATTTATGAAAGCTACCAGAACTGGAGAGACTTGAAGGTCTGAGTCTCAACCATGTCTTTATTGGAAATCAATCAACGACCAAAGCTGAAATGACTTCACTGATAAAGCAAGCACAGATGGAACACTCTAAGTGGCAAGCCCAGAGATGAAACAAAATTCCTGACCTCAATGAGCTCACAGCCGGATAAAGGAGAATATAATTGTATACACAATTACCAGAAGAAAAAGAAGGATACATATAGTGATATATGAGGTACAAACAAGGTCCTACAATAACAAAAGAGGACACCTAACAGCCTGAAGGTAGGTAGGTAAAGGCCTCCTCTGCAGAACTCAACTCAGCTCATGTAATAGTCAAAAACAGAAGGAAAGTAGAGGAAAGGTTCCTTGACACTGGTCTTGACAATGACTTTTTAGAATTAACACCAAAAGTGCAGGAAACAAAAGCAAAAATAACAAGTAGAACTACATCAAACTAAAAAGTTTCTGCACAGCAAACAATCAACAAAATGAAAAGGCAACTTATGGAATAGGAAAAAAGCATTTGCAAACCATATATCTGACAAGGGGTCAACATCCAAAATACATACAACTCAACAGCAAAAGAACAGCTCAATTTTTTAAATGGGCAAAGGACCTTATATGTACTACATTATAAAGTACCTTTCTCCCTTAACAATTAATGAGTAATCAGTGGGGTGGTATTTGGAGATCACCAGCAAGTATATGAAAAGACGTTCAACATCACTAATCATCAGGAAAATTGCAAATCAAAACCACAATAACTTATTACCTCACATCTATTAGGATGGCAAATATCAAAAAGTCAAAAGATAACAAGTGTTGGTGAGGGTGTGGAGAAAAGAGAACCCTTGTGCTCTACTGGTAGGAATGTAATTTGGTAAAGCCATTATGAAAAGCAGTGTGGAAGTTCCTCAAAAAATTAAAAATAGAACTGCCATTAGATTCACCATCTCACTTCTGGACATATATCCAAAGGAAATAATATTACCATCTCAAAGAGACACATATTTGCACTCCATATTCACTGCAGCATTTTTCTCAGTTGCCAAAATATGGAAACAACCTGAGTGTCTATAGACAGAGGAATATACAAAGAAATGTTACACACACACACACACACACACACACACACACACACACCCCCCCCAAACATACATGCAGGAATATTACTCAAACTTAAAAAAAGAAAGAAATCCTGCCATTTGCAACAACATAAATGAACTCAGAATATCATGCTAAGTGAAATAAGGCAACACAAAAAAACAAATATTGCATGATCTCACTTATATGAAGACTCTAAAATAAAAAACAGAGGACCTCATAGTAACAGCAAGTAAAATGATGGTTAACCAGAGGCTGGGGGGAGGAAGAAAAGGGAAGAAGTTGATCAAAGGATCTGAACTTCCAGTTTGAAGATAAATAAATTCTAGAGATCTAATGGACAGCATGGTGACCCTAATTAACAATGGTGGATTGTATACTGAACTTTGCTAAGAGTAAATCTCAAGTGTTCTCACCACACATACATAAAAAAGGTTAACTCTGGGAGATGATGGGTATGTGCATTAATCTGACCGGTAATCATTTCACAATGCCAACATTTATCAAAAAATCACATTATACACTTTAAACATATACAGTTTTTATTTGTCAAAAATAAATTTTTATTTTAAAAAATAAAATAAAAGTAAATAAGAATGAGAAGGGAAGGAAGACTAACAAGCCAAAGGAAGAGCACACAGGAAGACAGGTGAGAGCACGGAGGTCTACTTCAGTGAGGCTGTAACTTGAAGGATATGGGAGTGGCAGGTGGGGAAGGGGCTGATTTGGCTCTTTTGAATAATTAATAAAGAAACACATGCAAAAGACAAGTATCAAATGATTTCACTCATCTGTGGAGTATAAGAACAAAGAAAAAACTGAAGGAAGAAAACAGCAGCAGACTCATAGAACCCAAGAACAGACTAATAGTTACCAAAGGGAAAGGGACTGGGTAGGATGGGTGGGAAGGGAGGGATAAGGGGGAAAAGGGGGCATTACAATTAGCAGATGTAATGTTGGGGGGGCACAGGGAGGGCTGTACAACTCAGAGAAGACAAGTAGTGATTCTATAGCATCTCACTACACTGATGGGACAGTAACTGTAATGGGATATGTGGTGGGGACTTGATAATGGGGGGAATCTAGTAATCATGTTGTTCATGTAATTGTACATTAATGATAAAAAAAGAAACACAGGCAAAAGAAAAAACTAACATATACTTTCTACTTGCAAAAACCATATACTCTATTTGAAGTAATACATATTTCCTTTGTGCTTATATTATTGGTTAAGGATCAGTAAGTGGCAGCTGGAAATAGCACTGGATTAAGAACCAGGAAAACTACGTTCTAGTTCTGTCACTAACTACACCACTGCTCTTGGGCAAAACCCTGAAGGCTTATCTAGAAAATAAGATGCTTGAACCAGGTTCACTACTATCTCTTCCTTCCTATCTCACACACCTATTTTCATGCTAGAATGGAAAGAATAACAGATTCCTATAGACAAAATGGACAAGGGAGACTTTGTAGTATGATACTTTTTTAAAAGGAGTAAGATGCCAGAACCACTGGATGAAAGTTTAGGGGGGTGCAGTATATGCATGCAATCTCCAAACATCACCCCACAGATTACTGATTAATTATTAAGGGAGAAAGGTACTTTACAATGTAGTATTCTGCCCCCCCCAAAAAAAGATTTAACCTTGATTTTAATTTTGAGAAAAAAAAATCAGACAAATCTAGATTGTAAAACATCTACAAAACCATTAGCCCGGACTCCAAAAATGTCAATGTCATGAAAGAAAAAAAAAAGAAAGGCAACTATTCTAGTTAAAGGACACCAAGGAGATATAACAATTAAATGAGTATAGGACTAAATATTAGACAGTATGTTTATATTAACATTAAATTTCTTGAGTGTGATAACTTAGGAGAACATCCTAAGAGATACATGCTGAACTATTTATGAGCTGATTCAGGAAAAAAAGACATGTATATATGTACACACACATATACGTATATACACATATGGACATATGAATATATATGGACAAAGAGACATGTGGCAAAATATTAACATTTGGTGAATCTAGGTAACAGGTATACAGGAATTCATGTACTATTATTTAAATTTCTGTGTTGAAATTTTTTTTCAAAATAAAAAGGTATAGGAGAAGATGAGTAACAATTACACAGGCAGAGAAGAACAAGGAGAATCTTTCAGATAGACCCTTGGAGAGATACATGAGTAGCAATTTAAAGTCTGAAAAGAATTAAGAACTATGAGGTGTTATTTGTGGCACATAATTATAAATGGTGTTAAGAGTTCAGAGATAAGCAGGGGTTTCAGGAAAAAAATGGAATTTTAACTAGGTATTAAGAGCAGAGCAGAGTTATAGATGAGCAAAACTAAGTGTCCCTTTAGGACAGAAATATGAGCATATATGTGTATAATATTAAACATAATTTTATATTATATATATATAAACACATACATACGTGAATATAGACATACAGATATACATATATGCAGTTATGAGATTAGCCCTTTAGGACAGAAGGTACAAATGTGGGATAAAGCCAGAGTATATAAAGAGCTCTGCAAACTCTGGAAGGGTCTGGATTCTATAGAGCAGATAATGGGAACTCCTGGAGGGTTTTTGAATTCTTCCCCTAAATAATAAAATTAATGCCTGCTTACTTTAGGAAATATGGAAATATATAAGATAAATATAAAAATCATCCCATCTTTATTACTAACATTTTGGTGTATTTCCTACCAGTATTTTATGTAGTTTTAAAAACACTGCTCTTTTCACTTAATCATTTCCCCATGTTATTAAAAACCCTATAAATGTTATTCTAAATGATTGCATTGCATGTACAAACTCAGATTTGCTTAATCATTCCTCAATATTTTTAGACTGCTTATAATTTTTTGCTGTTTTAAAAAATATTTAGTTCCTCAAAATATTAAAAATGAATAACCATAGGATCCAGCAATTCCACTTCTAGGTATCTACCTGAAAGAACTGAAATCAGTGACTGAAACAGGTATTTGCACACCCATGTTTATAGCAGCATTGTTCACAACAGTCAGAAGATGGAAGCAAGCGAAGTGTCCAGTGACGGATGACTGGACAAAAAAGGATAGTACATACCTATGAGGGGATATTACTCAACCTTATAAAGGAAGGGAATTCTGACACATGCTGCAACATAGACGAACCTTGAGGACATTAAGCTAAGTGAAATAAGCCAGTTATTAAAGACAAACACTGTATGATTCTCCTTGTATGAGGTACCTAGTATAGTCAAATTCAGAGACAAAGCAAAATGGTGGGTGCCAGGGCCTGGGGGTCAGGAGGAGTGGGGAATTCTCATTTAATGGGTACAGAATTTCAGTTTTGCAAGATGAAGAGTTCTGCAAATTAGTTTGTTCAACAATGTCAATGTCCTTAACGCTACTGAACTGTACACTTAGAAATGGTTAAGATGGCCAATGTTATGTGTATTTACCACAATTTTTAAATTAATTAAAATTAAAAATTTTTTAAATATATTTAGAAGAGCACCTCTGTGTTTTAAGTTTTACCTGCATTTCTGATTAGTTCCTAAGGTCAGATTTCTCCACGTGGAGCTCCTCGGTGGAAGGATGTGTAGAAAGCATCAGGTCCTTAAAGCACACTACCAAACTACTTCTAGGAAAATTATACCAGTTCACATCAGTATTACAAACAGAGTACTTGCCTTGCACCACACCTCAGTATTCACTTCAATCACTTAATAATATTTATTGAGCACTGCTGTGTCAGGCCCAGGTGTGGGCCTTGGAAATACAGCAGGGAACCAGATAGACAGAAGTCTCAGCCCTCATGGAGCATGTAAGTTCTGGTGGGAGGAGGCAGGCCAAAATAAAACAATTTTAGAAAATAAATAAGCAAAACATATAGTATACAGCAAAGAAGGAAAAAAATAAAGGGAAAGCAGGTAAGTATTGCAAGGGAGGGGCTAAAATTTTAGCTAAGAAGGCCATAGATAGCCTCATTGACTGGTGACATCTGAGTCAAGATCTGAAGGAAGAAAGGGTGTGAGCCATAAAGCTCATCGGGGAAAGGGCATTCCAGGGAGAGGGCAGAGCAGCTACAGAGGCCCTGCCACAGGTGCGTGCCTAGAATGCCTGCAGTGCACAAAGCCAGAAAGCTGTGTGGCTGGAGCCCCGCTAGGGGACAAGCGGGAGGAAATGCAATCAGAAAAGGGGTCCACGTTTTGTGGGGCCTTTGTGATCAGACATTACCATTTTTCTTTTCCTTTTTATTTTATTTTATTATGGTAAGACTGCTTAACATGAGATCCAACCTCTTACATTTTTATGTGTCCAATACAGTACTGTTACCTATAGGTACAACGTTATACAGCAGACACCTAGAAGTTATTCATCTTGCTTTTGTCATTTTTTCTGTCCTGGCTATTTTGATAGGTAAAAAGACAATGTAAAGTCCACTTGGGCTGCTCTGCCAAAATACCACAGATGGATGGTGTAAACAACAGACATTTACTCCTCACAGTTCTAGAGGCTGGGAAGTCCAAGATCAAGGCACTGGCTGATTCAGTTCCTGGTGACAGCCCTCCTCCTGGCTTTAACATGGCTGCTTCCTCACTGGGTCCTCACAGGGCAAAGAGAGGGTGACCTCTCTCTTCCTCTTCTGAAAAAGCCACTAATCCCATTATGAGGGCCCCACCCTCATGACCTCATCTAACCCTAATTACCTCCCAAAAGCCCCATCTCCAAAATTACCATCATATTGGGGAATAGGGACTCAATGTATGAACTGCAGGGGCAGCAATTCAGAATTGCAGGTGGGAGTGGGCAGTTCAGTCGATAGCAGATAGTATCTCATTATTTTAATTATAGGAGGTTTTGACAAACTAGTAGGATGAAGGTCATCTTTCAGGAAGGTCAACTTAGCAGAGCTCTACTTGATGAAATACACAAAATAAGAAAAGCCATCTTGGAAGTTTTACAATAATCAAGATGGACAGATTCATTCATTCATTCATTCAAAATGCATTTATGGAGCACCTGAAATACTGGGGGCACTGAACAAGGCAAGAGGGACTAAGGGCTGCAGTAGTAGCTGTGGGAATGGAGAGAAAACAAAAAGTGTAAGAGGTATATTCAAAATATGTCAATTAAATTTGGTAACAAGATACAGGGGGCAAAGTAGTATAAATTCATATGTATTACAAGTTACTTGAGAAAGAAATATATCTAATTCATCTTTGCATCTCACTCAGTTCTTTATGGTGCTCAATAAAGGCTTACAGATTAAAGATGAGTCAAGGGAAGTTTTCTAAAGATAGAAAAAGACCATGGAGGGGAGAGGGAAGGCAAAATCTTGGGCAATGCTCAATTAGGAAGGGAAAGAAAAAATCGGGGACCTAAATGACAATGAAAGGAGTCAGAGACACAGGAGAAGAATCAAGACTGCACTGCACCATGCCACAGAGCCATGCTGGAAGGGACGGGGATCCTCACCTGAGGGCCAAAAGCAGCAAAGGAGTCCAGAAAGCAAGCAAGAATGACAAACTTGTAAGATGACTACAAAGATGTGGATTTGGCAATGAAGGATGTCATTGTTTGTGACAATTTACAGCCAAACTGTAGAGGATTCAGATGAAGCCAGAAACAAAAAAAAGAAGTAACTACCTATTCCTTATAGGAAAAAATCTTGCAGGAAAAGGAGAAAAGAAAAAATAGACAGGAAAGAATTCCCTAAGACATGAAACTCCGCTGGATTAGTGTCTGAACATGCAGTTGAGGCTACGCCAACCTATGGAAGTATTAACAACCAGCCTACCAGGGAGCCTCAAACAGTCAGATGGGTCAAATGAATATAGGATGAGATTCTACCTATACTGTGTCTGAAGAGGCAGCAGATTTTCACGTTTGCTACTAACAACTGGTTCATAAGTGGCCCTAAGAGGTCACACAGAAAGTAACACCTGTAGCAATGACTGCTGGCTTGTTGAATTTCAGCTGATGTGAGCTAAACCTGGCTCAGTTAATCACGCTTGTTTTCTGTTTGTCTTACTCTCACTGTGAGACTGACTACCAGAGGCTCTCTTCAAACATCCAGACATGTTTGGCTGTTCACTGATACACAGGAGGCATACGCTCTAATGCTGGCTGCAAGTTCTGTGTCAACTGACGATTTTCACTGTACAGCAACCATGCCAGAACTTTCATATATTTTTAAATATCAAGGAACTGAGTAAATAATAAAATCGACTTTCAAATATGCATAGGACTACTTAAGAGCACTACTGTTTATAAATAAAGCAAACATCAATTTTTCTTCCTAAATGCTTAGTTTTCTTAGGAAGTTAGGTAAAAGGAGTAGAGGCAAAATCCATCATTATTTCATGGCACTTAAAAACAAATTTTAGCATAGATGCCTAAATGACAGCTAACTGATCCTATAAATAAATATAGTTTCTATATACATTGAGGAAAGTCATACCTTTTCATCCATCTGAGACAAATAATGTACAATAGATATGTAATATTATAGGAGTAAAACCAAATCAAACAAAACCTAATCCTCAAATTTTAAATGTCTTTTTATTTTAGCAAAATGTATACGATAGTTTGGAAACTACTGAGCCCCAACTATGGGTGGTTCCAGAACATTCCTTTTATTCTTTTGTCTCCTTTTAATAATCATCACCGAATTTATAGTGATGATTTCTATAATAACATCAGTTTCTAGAATATCAATGTTCTCAAATGAGAAGTACCTTGAGATTACAGCTTTATGCTAAAAGTATAAATGTAGTTGAAACTCAACTACTTCACTACTCTTTTATTTAATAAGGGCAATCAAGCAAGCATCAAACAGCTTCATTCCATGTAGTCCAGATACAAACGTAAAATAACTGAATTTTGTCAGCTAATAACATATTTTGGAAACAAATGCAACCCAAAAACCTAAATTCCTTTTTTCTGCACACAAAATTAATTTTACTAAGCTGTGCATGCACATGCACACACACACACACACAGAAACATCATATGGACTTTAAAATGCTATTCATTTTTTGCCCCAAACACTAAAGATTCCTAAGAGGGAGACAGAATGGCAAACATGACAGCATGGTCGCATTCTGACAAAACATTCCATATCTCCTAAGAAAGAATTAATTTCACCTAGATACACTGAGTTTCACTTAAATACCTAAATTGGTGGTTCAAGTTACAAAATTAATGCTTTTCAAAACATTTTAATAGACTTCGTTTCCCCCTAAACATTACAAATACATGCTTAAAAAAAAACTTGAAGCACACAGAAAAACACACTTCCTCCCCTAAAACTCACTATCAAGAGGCAGTCATTTTTAGTTCACATTGTGGGAGTGTTCTTGTCTTTGCAGATAAATGTATGTATACAGGAATAAGGAAATAAAAACTTTTAAAGAAAAAAACCTAAGCAAATGGCCCACACAATATGATTATAACAGTATTTTACCTAATAGGCTTGCTTTCAGTGGAATCCCAGCCCTGCACCCCAACCAACCTCAAGCCCCTAAAATATAACCCCTGAAGAAAGAAAAATATCTCTGCTCAGTTATCAACTCTACACCAACCAAATTATTCCCGCCACACCTTCAATCAAGGAGGTACGCTAGTGACTAAAGGAAACAAATCTTAAAGGGGATAAGAGAGCATGTTGTCTTACTCTAGCTGATTTTAAAGTTACCTTTTAAAACTTGCTCAAATATTTCCACCTGTTACATGGCTCTCGGGACTGCCTAAGCCCTAAATGCCACTCTGCAGAGGCTCCAAGTTGAGTCCCTACATTGTGTTTATGACTGCAGATGGGTAAATGGAAAAACTGAGGCTTTGCACATTCCCGTAAAGATATGATGCCCTCAGTTTGTCTTTGCTAATGTGGGAAAACATTCCCCTCTCAGATTACCAGACCACCACCTCCTCCACGCACTGCACACACACACACACACACACACACACAAAGAGAAAAAGAAAAAGAGCAGAAAGTTTCACTTTGTTTCTTCTTACCTAGTACTCCAAAACCTCAAGGATTATGCTGATGAGGGCACTATGAATGCAGTAACTAAGTCAGGGTTTTTACTAGTCCCTCTAAAAATGACCCAAAGAAAATCCTTGGGTTTTAAAATGGCCTGAAGAAGAAAGACACTACAAAACCATATAGATATTAAGCAAACACAGTCTTTTTTTCTGTGCTCATTTCCTAGACAAATCCCAAGACAAATACAAAGTCACTCTAAGTATCAGAAAGAAACAGGTTAATGTTTAAACTCCCAGGCTCTAGCCAGTGATATTTTTGGTCTCTTTGAGTGATACATTTCATACAGTCTATTTCTTTTTTTTCTAAATCTAAAGAGAAAATTATTATTTTCTGTCAAGTTTCCCAAAGAATGACACTGTCAATAACCAATAGCGATGTTCACTCTGTACATGTGAAAGTGGCAAGCAAGAATGCCTAAATTTTTTTAAAGAAAAAATAAACTCCACTACAGTCAAATGAAACAAACATTAAGATAACCTCCCCAAACTCACATTTTTAAAAAGTACTTTCCTATTTGAAGAACAATTTGTTACCTAATAAATGAATTCAGCAAAGTTGCAGGATACAAGATCAATTTACAAAAATAAATTATATTTCTATATATAGTTGACTCTTGAACAACACAGGTTTGGACTTGCATGGGTCCAATAATACATGGATTTTTTTTAAACAACTCTATTAGAAAAAATTTTGGAAATATACAATAATTCGAAAAAACATTTTTTCTTTAGCTTACTTTATTGTAAGAATACAGTATATAATATATATAACATAAAAATATGTATTCATTGACTGTTGATGTTACCAGTAAGGCTTCCAGTCAACAGTAAGCTATTAGTTAAGTTTTGGGGAGTCAAAAATTATATGCACATTTTCAACTGTACATGTGGTTGGCACCCCTAACCCATGCATTGTTTAAAGGTCAACTGTCCTAGCAATGAACAATCTGAGAATGAAATTAATGAAACAATTCCATTTACAACAGCATCAAGAGTAAATTTATTCCTAAATGTTTTATTTAACAAAAGGATTGTAAGTAAGAATACTGAAAACTACAAAACATTGTTGAAGAAAATTAAAGAAGACCTACATAAATGGAAACCTATCCCATATTCATGGATAGAAAACTTAATACTATTTTTAACACTGCACTACTCCCCAAATTGATCAATACAATCTCATTCAAAATTCAAACTGCCTTTCTTGGAGAAATGGACAAGAAGATCCATGAAAAATTGATATGGAAATGCAAGGGACAACCAAGCCTACCATGAAAGAAAGGACAAAATTGGCAAATTCATACTTCTCAATTTCAAAACTTGTTATAAAGTTGATACCAGTGATATGGCATAAGTAAGATCAATGGATCAGAATTTAGAGTCCAGGAATAAACCCTCACATTTACGGTCATCTGACTTGTGACAAGGGATACCAAGACAATTCATGGGGGACAGAATAGTCTTTTCAACAAATGTTGTTGGAATAACTTGATTATCTACATGGAAAAGGATGAAGTTGGACCTCTACCTCACAACACATACAAAAATTAACTCAAAGTTGATTAAAGGCCTAAATGTAAGAGGTAAAACCACGTTTTCATATAAGGCTTATATGAAATATAAGAAAATCTTGAAAATGAAAATTTGAAAAATTTTATGAAAATATAGGCATAAATCTTTATGATCTTGGGTTGGGTAATAGCTTCTGAGATATGACAATAAAAACAAAACAACAAGATGGAAAAAAAGAAAGAGATTAACAGGACTCCATCAAAATTAAGAATTCTCTACTTCAAAGAGAATTCTACTGCCCAGAAAGTGAAAAGGCACTCACACAATGGGGGAAAACACAAGCAAATCATGTATCTGATAAGGGACTAGCATCCAGAATACATAAAGAACTCATACAATTCAATAATAAAAAGGCAAATAACCCAATTAAGAAATGGACAAGGATTCTGATTAGAATTTTCTCCAAAGAAGATCTACAAGGAGCCAGTACATGAAGAGATACTCAATGCCATTAACCATTAGGAAAAGCAAATCAAACCCACTATGAGATACCTCTTCATACCTACTAAGATGGCTATAATTGAAAAAAAAAAGGTAAACAGAGTAGTCAAGTGCATGAAGAAATTCATACACTGTTGGTGGGAATGTAAAACGGTGCAGCCACTTTGGAAAAACCAGTGAGCAGTTTCTCAAAGAGTTAAAAATAGAGTTACAATATGACCAAGCAATCCTAGACCTAGGTATATACCGAAGAGAACTGAAAACATTTCCACACAAAAACATGTTTGCCAATATTAATAAAGCATTATTTGTAACAGCCAAAAACAGAAACAGCCTAAATATTCATCAAATGAGAAATAGATAAAACAAAATGGAATATTATTTCACCATAAAAGGAATGAAATACTGATACATGTTACAACATGGATGAACCTTGAAAACATTAAGCTAAGTAAAGAAACCAGACACAAAGGCAACATTGCATATGATTTCATATACATGAAATGTCCAAAACAAGCAAATCAATAGAGGAAGAAGGCAGATTCAGGGTTTCCATGACTGTGGGGAATGAGGAATGGACAGTGACTGCTAATGGGCACAGGCTTTCTTTCTGGAGTAATGAAAATGTTCTGGAGGCAGACAGTAGTAATAATTGCACAACTTTCTGCATACACTAAAAATCACAAAGTTGTACACCTTAAAAGAGGGTGAATTTAATGATATGTGAATTATATCTGAAGCTTTACAAATTTAAAAAGAACCATTTGTTTCAGTAGTAAAATGTTCCTAGGGCGAAATGAAACAATATGAGTTCCCTAATATGAGCAAAGGTTAGTTTTCCCAAGATCAGGATTCATGGTCTCAGCAGATTTGATTTTTTTCCAGATATGTTATTGTACAAAGTTAAAGAGATTTTTTTCAAAGACTGGCTATGATCACCCTATCCTAACACATCAACAATTTTCACTTTTTCTATGTTCCTTTCAGTCCGTACATATATTAATTTTTACGTATCTATGATCTGTGCAAAACAACTGTATAAATTTTCCTGTATAGCTACATGACCCTCAAAATTATGACCAAATTGTTGTTAATTAGTTGACATCCACAATTTTCTTAACCCCTTCCCCTCCATGCCCCCACTTTGGTATGTTAGATATTTATTTCCAATTTTTCAGTATTAATGTTGCAATATACCTGCAACATTAAATGCCAACATAGCATCTTTTTTTCTCTTGAATTATATAACTGAATTAAGATTTCCAGTGGGGAAAAAATTACTAAACCAAAGAGTGGGACATCTTTATGATTCCTGGTTGTCTTCAAAAAGTTACAGGTTTACATTGCTATAGGCAACAAAAACTTGTGATATTAGACACTTTTTATGCTTTTGATGTGATCAATGTTAAAATATTTTATTAAAGCAACTTGAGATCTTCCTTTAGTCTTCAAACTTTGCTTGTTCAAGAGCTTCCAAAATCTGAGAGCACTTGCTCTATTTCCTTTAAACTCTGTTGTCTTTTTCAGTCATTTATACTTAAGGAGAATTAAATACTTTTAATACTTCTAAACTCAGTATTTTTACTCTAAGGAGGGTAGAACATGTAATTGATTTTTCTGTTTTCCTTAAAAATATATAGGCCTGCAGCCATCTTGCCAAGCAACACCAACTACCAGAAAAGTAATAGAGCCTAGAATTCAATCACGGTAAGGAAAAAGACCTACAATAATTAGCCACTTTCAAGATGTCAACATCCATAACAACCATGAACACACACGTCCCAAGGTGTCTCTTGACCAGCAATCCTTGTCTAGAGAAAGACCGAGAACAACGAAGAGCCTAGAGAATTATCACTATAAAAATAACGGTTAACTGAGCACTAAGTGTCAGGTACTATTAGAAACCTTTTTACATTCATTATCACATTAGTTCTTACTAAGGACCCAATGGGTCAGACAATATCCCATTTTACTGTGGAGAAACTGGGGCTTAAAGAGGGTAAGTTACTTGCTCAAAGTAGAACCAGGAAGAGCACGTTTTTCTTAACCTTTGCATTGGCAAGTGGTAGCCTCCCCACAGGATAAGAATTCCAAAAAAGAAATATTCCCAACTAGGTCTGACAGCAAGGGGGGCAGGGGGGTTAAGTATGAAGAAATGAGAATCTCACCACCATTACAGCAGTATTTATAATCAGTGGTAGCACTGAAAATAAGAGGGGAGAGTCACATTCCCATTATCTCCATCAACCCTTAAGCCAGCCTCATAAGCACACCATCCACAGACAGTGCATGTTACCAGCCCCCTAGCTCCCCCTTCCAAAGCATGCCACCCTTAAGATCCCTCTATACAGACATTCTGTAACGGCCAGTATCTGTGATGCTGAAAGAATGCTTCTGATTGTCTCTGCTTTTCAGTGTTGGTAGGATTGGGCGTTTCTTGTTTGTGTTCTGAGAAAAAAATGAACGGACAATACTAAAATAAACTGTACTTAACCCTAGTCATCCATTCCCATGTATTCACTTCAACAAATAGTCTTTGCATGCCACGCAAATATTACTAGAACTGAAGTGTACTACCAATAAAATATATGCATTTAGAGGAAAGGGCCCTTAGAAATATACTACTTTAGACATAACTAAAGTAAACATCTAAGTAGAGTCCAAAGGTTTGTTCTTAAAAGTTTAAGTAGTTCAAGAACAAGTAAAACCATAAAATATTATGTTGGCTCAGTCGATTTTGTTGGTTTTCCTGGTTAATGGTAATTTGTGTATAGATGTGCTAATAATTAAAATTAACCAGTCCCTCAGGGTAGTTTGGAATGTTTCAGAATTGAAATAATTCTGAGGCCCTTTGGGGGAAGAAGGCAGGTGGTGCGTAATCCCCATAAAAAAATTAAAAAATAAGGAAACAAAAGAAAAAGCAGAACAAGATCCTTTCCTATTTTGTCCAGATCAATACTAAGTCAGAGCCAGTATTCAACTACGGTGCCTCGCGACCTAAAAGGCTATGCTCAGGTTTCCATGATCCTATAACACAACCAAGCTCAAAAAAATCAGGTACGATTCTCTGTAAAAATATAATCTACATCCTTAAAAAAAAAAACAGAGGAAAGGGCACAAAGATGCATGAATAGGACACATACTTCAAATGCTCCGATGACTATTTCAATGGAAAATGTAGAGACCTGTACTGTGAGCAAAATGAAAAGAGCCAAGGAAGTTTCACTCTAATGTCCCAAATCCAAACTTCATTATTCTCCTAGAGAAAACAACCAAAGGAAAGTACATCATTCACAGCTATCCAAAACAAGTTAGAGCAAAAGAAATACCATGTATTTAACTACCTCACGCTTCCAGCAATCTCAATATCCATTTCCTAAAATACCCTCCTAATCTGAATTCAGAGTAATAAACAAAACCCTCAAAGTAATAAGCTAAAATCAACGGAGCTCACACATTCAGAATTATTTTCTGTGAATGAAATACCTGTCAAAGATGACTGGAATCCAGGATATCAAAAAAACTGACATCAAAATCACAAGACAAATAAAAACCAATGGCAAACCTGAGTATCTGCTTTTTCAATGATGCCCTAGTGACAGTTAAAGGTATCTTTAACTCGGGACCAGAGGACCTGCTTTGGGAGTGGGAAGAACTCCAGTCTTGGGTCAGGGACATGGGTTCAGTCCTGTAGATGTTATGGCTAGGTGGAAAGCCCTAAGCAAGTGACTTAACTTTCTCTCCATCTTAGGGTTTACCTTCCTTATCTAGAGGCTGACTACACTAATGTTTCCTAAAACTCCCATCTACCTTAAGAATTATGTCAAAGTACTGTTGCTCCAAGGTTCACCCCTTCCCTAAAGATTATGTATGGTTCAGGAGGTCTCTGAGAGAGGCCTAGGACCTTATTCTTAATAAGTAATCCAAGTAGTTCTTATCATCTGGTATGTTTCGCAAACACTGGACTAGAGGATCCTCAACCTGCCTGCCTTCCACCTGTGATTCTATACTATCTGGATATTTCCTAATGACGTTTTAAAAACATGCAAAATTATAATAGTTTAACATGTGGTACTGAGCAAAATAAACAACATGCAAGATCACAGGAACAAATATATCCACCCAACACCATTCATACCTTTAAAGACCAATAAAAAAATCCTCCCAGATTCTAGGCAAGTGGAACACTTTTTTGGGAGGAAAAGGGTTTTAATATTAAACCCTCCGCACATTAATATGGAAAAACTTGTGTTACAGGAATAGAGAAAATTGTGTACCTAATGTTTTAAGTGGAAATTACACATTGCATTCTTCCCTTAACCTTGTCTGGTGATCCTACATGTTCCTAGCTAAAAAGAGAAAAAAACTAGAAAATAGCCTGGTTAGGTCCCTAGCAACTTAAAAAACAGCAGACTCTGCATTACTGGACCGCAACTGTTGCAAAGCTAAAAGAAGCAAAACAAAAAAACAATTAACTGGTTGCTAATTGTTCAAATTCAACCCCAGTGTAGTCAAGTGGGTGGCTAAGAGTCCAGTGTTTTGTTAGGAAGATCTTGTAAGGTCAATGGAGAGTCTCTACTGTCCTGCACACAAAGGGAACAACCTTAACTTTAACTTTCCTTCCCTCTACACCATTTTGCTTTAGAGAGTTTTCTAAAATTCTCATAATCCTCTGGTGAGATTGACTTTTATTCTCTTATTTAGATTTATAAGTAACTATGAAACTAGCAAAAGAAAAAGAGCAAGATTGAGTGCATGGAGCACAGAGGGGCAGCGCTGTAAAGAACGCTCATTAGCAACCAATTATTATATAGGTGGTGCAAAGAAAGGAAATGAAAGCAAGATTAAAACACAAAACTGAGTTTGAGTCACCACTGCAACAGAAACAGGTAAGAAACCGAGAGTGAAACATTACTGCATACTTTGGCCATTGGAAAAACAGTTGTAGACTAGTCCACTAGAGCCGCACACTGGCACACCCACCATGTTGGTGTAAAATATTTACAAAGTGAAACTTGATGCTTGGTGTGGTAATAGAATTCTTTAGATTTAGGATCACAAAGGCCAAAAAATTGACTTGTTTTAATGGCAAAAGTGGAGACACCAATTGTTACATACAATATCACCCAAGTACTGGATTGAAAGCCACATATATTTCTATACATGTCGGTGTTTGTTGCCCAGGAAGCTCTGAGGCGATGTTTTGACAAAAGACCAAACCTCATACTCAATAAAACAGAAAGGTAAAATCAGGCTCAAGGGGTCCAGTGTAACAGAGTGGTTAAAAGCACAGTTTAGCTGTCATGCAGGCCCGAGTTAAAACCACAAATCAATTTACTGTGTGACCTTGAACAAATCATTTAAGCTAAGCCTCAATTTCCTCATTTATAAAATGGAGATAATGCTTCACTGAGCCATTAGGAGATTTAAACAAGGTGATTCATGAAAAGCATTCAGCCTTGTACCTGGCACAGTAAATAAACAAGTAATAATAATAAGCTAACTGGGAAAAAGCATAATTACTGTCTTCCAACCTCAAGTAAAACCAAGTTTCCTGGTAACCAGGCAAAAAGTTCTAACCATTAGAAAGAAGGCATTCACATATACTTATATAAAAGTAGCTTTTCATTGCTTTCCACATTACAGAAGCTTAACCCCTCCTTAGTAAAGAATAATTCAGATTAATGATATACAGCTATATTCAGGAAGGGCTTCAGTGCAGACATTCTTAAAATTAGGAAGGATAATTTTCAACAAGATTCTGGATCAATGATCTAGCCAGTTTGGGGGAGTTACTATTGTTAGGAGAAAGAGGAAAAGATAGAGAGAAAAACCCTTCAAACCATCCCACACACCAATAACAGGTTGACTGTTCATTCACATTATTTCACAATTCAATTAGAAAATGAAGAAGGAAAAAAAATCAGGTGAAATATTTTAACTCAGGCATGAGAAAAAACTAACACAGCCTGTTGGTAGGGTTAAAGTGACCAAACTCATCAAAAAAAGATTAAGAAAGAGAAGATGAAAAATCAATTATTCCTATAGTTTAAGTAACAGACACCCACTCTACCCTTTTAAGATCATCTGCAACCAACTGACTTTGCCTGATCTTCTGAATATGCCACTAGCCTGAATGTACCTTTAACTTGTACTCTCTTCTTAACTAAATACATCATTCCGTTTAAAGACCAAAAAAAAAAATCCTGTGCATTATTATTTTTCTAGAATTCATGGGGAAATATCAGTAATTCAATCATTTAAAAAGTACATTGCAACAAAAACACTGAGAGCTAACATGGGGGGAAATCCCTGTGAAAATAAATCACAGGAAATAAATAGGATTATTGCTCAAGGGACAACCAAAAACAATTTTCAAAATAAGGCAAATCTTGAAATTTTGAGTGAGGAACAAGATTAATGAGTTGTGAGGTGAGAACTAAATTCTCAAAAGAAGAAAGACTTCAGCAGGCAGTACATACCAGTGCTAACAATCCATCAGTAGATGTGCAAAAATTATGAATTAAAAAAAACATAGCAAAAATTATGTCTCAGTATTGCAAAACTTAGCAATGGGAAGAAAATAAAGTATTTCAGAGGCATTTTCAAGCATTTCAAGCTACCTTTCTATATTTGAGATATTATTGCAAAATGAAAGAAGAGACCGATTTGATGCTCCAGTTAACAACTTAGTAGTGAAAGACTAATGACACCCCTGTTACGCAGAGATGGTGGACATTTTCTCTTTACTGTTTACAAATCCAGAAGAATCTGTTTCTGCTTTTAAATGTGCGTTACCTATCTCAGAAGCACATTCTGCTCTATTCCTTTACCTGAAAATTACTGCAATGTGATCCCATTCCAGAGAGAACACAGTCAGCCAGGAAAATGGAATGAGGGCAACCACAATTTCATGAAGATGTTCACACCATCATTCCCAGTGAGCTGTCACCACTTACGCACTACCTTTTTCAGTAGAAAGGCCATTATTGGTGACCAGAATTCTGTTTGAAGAATAACTTAGTTCTGAGGACTACCAGTTCATTAAAGGTTAACACCTGCACATACACTAGCATCTTAGCAATTAAACAGCTCAGCACCCCCTTGGTTTTCAAGTAATAATACCAACTACTTAACTAGAAACTTTTTAAAAAGCAGAGTTTCTGAATGGTAGTAAGAGTTGCTATTTACCTGCCCATTTCAGGGTAAACAAAAAACACCACAGTGGAAGAAAGGTGAGCACATAGACTGCATTTCTCCTCCCTGTTAAAAGTCACTGGAACAGCGAGCACTGACTTGGAGACATACTTCCATTTAATATACCAGGTGGTCAAGGTTAAAAAGAACAGTTTTATACTAGAAAGACTCAAGGTAATAGATAAACCACAATAGAAGGATCTGTACCATCGTTAAAGGTTCAAGCTTTCTACCAAAATCACATTGGGTTTGGGAAATTTTATTTGCTGTCACGTAAATATAAACAAAGTGAAGAAAGCTAGCTAAGATAGCCTCATAAAAGGTTAACCTATCTCTAGTCTTTCTGAGTTATTTATTAATAACTTTAGGTTGTTTTTTTTAAGCCCTCTTTTCTAGCTAAAGCAAGTCACATTCAAATGGGTGAATGTTTTTGGTGATACTTGGCTTACACCATCCCCTATCCTCAAAGGCAGACCTCAATCTTCCCCACAGATCACCAAACAACCTGAAAAAGCTATGGCAAATACACTTCCAATCTCTGAAACACTTCACTGAACGTTTAAGGAGGAAGCAAAGGATTGTACTGGGCTTAGAAAAGCTATTTAAATATTCTCCAAATGTCTGTGATTAATACATGTCAACCAAATGGCATGGCATGGCATTAGCCAGCCCCTACTTTAGCCTTCCCACTCAGAACCCAGGCAACGAATGCAGCAGCCCCCTTGAGACGACAGGGGTAGGCATCCTGCACAGAAAGAAAGAAGCCTGCTTTTTGATATGGGAAAAAGCAAGTGATGGCAATTTTGTGCTTTTAAATAATCTAAAAGCGCTTACTAGTTCAATCCTTCCCCAAATCCATGCCACCCTTTCAACTTTGCAATTAAAAGAAAGAAGAAATTCCGGTCAACTCGCCTTGGGGGGTTGGTCTGAGGAGTAGGGAGGACTCAAGTAGGGAGGAGGAGGGAGAGAGAAAGGACAAGCCAATGAAAGTTACCAAAATTTCCCACCTTTCTTAAATTCTTCCAGCATAGCGTCCAACTTGGTGTCATTGAAAACAAAATGCAAAGGGTGGTTATAAAATTTAGTGATGGTTTTCAGGGGAGTACAGTCATCTGGATCCACGAAAGCCAGGTCTTTGACAAAGAGGAGGTCCACAATGTTGGAGCGCTCCCCCTCAAATACTGGAATGCGAGTGTAGCCGCTCTCCATGATCTCCGACATGGTATTGAAGTCCAGGATGGCTTCGCCGGTGATCATGAAACAGTCCCGGAGGGGAGTCATCACGTCCTCCACTGTCTTGGTGCGGAGCTCCAGAGCCCCTTGGATGATGTTCAGCTCCTCCTTAACGAGGTCGTTGTAGGGGTCGGTGACCCGGAGCATCTCCAACAGCTTCTCCCGGTTATAGACGGTGCCTATCTCCTGACCCAGGACAAAGTCCAGCAGCTTGCTAACCGGGTAAGAAGCAGGGAAGGTCATCATCATGAAGAACTTGGTGAGGAAAATGGTGTTGGCCCCTACTGCCAGGCCGTGCCGGGAGCAGATGGCCTGCGGCACGATTTCCCCGAAGATGACGATGCCGATGGTGGAGACCACCACGGCCACGAGGCCTGAGCCAGCGATGTCGTCGAGCAGGATGGTGAGCGTGGTGTTGACCAGCACGTTGCCCAGCAGCAGCGAGCACAGCAGGTAGTTGCCCTGCCTGCGCACGGGCTCGATGCGCTTGGCGTAATTCTTCTCCTTCTCGGTGCCGCAGTTCTGCACGATGCGCAGTTCCATTGGGTCCAAGGCCATGAGCCCCAGGTTAAGGCCGCTGAACATGCCCGACAGGCACAGAAGCAGCGAAATAAAGATCACCTGCAGCCAGAAGGGCAGCAGGAACTTCTTCTCCTCGCCCACGATCATCTTGGTGTCCTCGCCGTCGTGGTATATCCAGGTGGTCTCGGCCCAGGGGGGCGGCGGGAGCCCGGCCACCCCCGAGCCGCCCTTGCCCCCGACCGCGCCACCCGCGGACCCCGGGCCGCCGGCGCCCAGCGCTGGCGTGGAGAGCGACGTGCACAGGTAATAGGACTTGCTCTTCTCCATCTTGCGCAGCGGTTTAATCTCGATCTCAATGATGCCCGAGGTGCGGCGGTTGAGAACGATGTAGGGCATGATGTTGATGTCTGAGGTGCGGATGCCGCAGCGCTGGGGACCGCTGTCCGGCTCTGGCGGCGCAGGGCCCCCCAGCCCGCGCTCGCTGGGGTTGTGGCGCTCCCGCTTTTCCTCGGTGAAAGCGATGCGAGACCATGTCTCATTGTTGATATTCTGCCCGTACACTCGCAGCTTGACCCGGGTTCGCTCGCTCACCCGCAGCGCTCCCCCTTCCATGAATGACACGTCGTTCGTGTCCTCCAGCCGCAACCCGATGATCACGGTCTCCTCGGTCTCGCCCGCCGCTGCGCAGCCGCCCGCGCCGCAGCAGCAGCTTAGCAGCAGCAGCGGCAGCAAGCGCCCCGCCGCCTGCAGGACCCCCCGGCCGCGGGCGCTGAGGCTGCGGCGCACCGCCATCTTCCAAGTGGGCAGTGCGGCGGCTGCCTGCCCGCCCGCCATCTTTACTTCGGGTTCACAAGCGCCACAGCCAATCATAGGGTGGCTGCTCCAGCTGCGGCTTCATCCTTTCCACCCGGCGGCGCGAGCGCAGGCACCGGCTCCTGGGCGAGACTGCGATGGAGCGTCGGCACTTAGAGCTCAGCGGTCCGCCTCCCTGCCTGACACTGACACGGCCTCCGCCAGCTGAGAAACCTGGAGGCTAGCGGGAGGGGAAAGGGAACGAAGAAGCGCTAGCCGCTCCAGCGAGAGGCAGGCCAACCAGCCAATCATAAACGGGCGCCCGTCCCCCCCCAGTCAGGGGGCTCGGTGGGGGCGCGGCCGTGTGTGGCGCCACAGACCAATGGCAAGTTAGGTGGGTGGAGCAATGGGCGCCACCGTCCTCCTCTGCACGCCAAGTTTCCAAATGAAAGGCGCGTGACTCTTGTGTATGTGCGAGGGGAGGAGGTGTGGCCAGCTGGGGCCCGAGAGCCAGTCACAGATGAGAGCTGAACGAAGGTGGGCGGGGCCTCCCATCTAACTACCAATGAGAAGGAACTGTCCGCGAGTACGACTCTCCCTGAGGGGCCTCGGTAGTAGATCCCAGCGTCTGGGTTGGCCGAGTTGAGCTTAAGTCCTGCGGCGCTAGGGGATCTGTTCTCCCTGCCCTGCGTTGCCCGCTCCCCAGTGTTCATTGCGGGTGTAGAGAGGGTTGCCACAGTGGTCTGAAAGCTAAGGACGGCTCAAGATGCATATTAGCCGAAAAAAAAGCCAGGACACGACCCCGCCACCCTCCTTTACTCGTGCGCACCGCTCCGATTCAGAATACATAATCAGAGGTCGGTGGCCCCAAGCACCCATGAACGGACTCCTGTGGAGCCTCTCACCGCTCCCTAAGGGATGCTCGGACTCTGCAGCTCGCGGTCAGGTGGCGCCACCTGTCGGCCCCATGGGCAACCTGCATTCTCAAGGTCCACCGCAAACCCAAAAGGTGTGTGGGAGGTGGGGAGGTCAGAATGAAGCAGTTTCCCCATCCTCCAAGTCTCAAGAATCCTCTCACTATACTAAGAAGCTGTGGTAACTAAAACAGTATGGTACTGGCATAAAAACAGACACATTGATTAATGGAACAGAATAGAGCAGAAATAAGCCCACACATATAAAATGAATTTACGATAAAGGAACCAAGAATATACAATGGGGAAAAGATAGTCTCTTCAGTAAGTGGTGTTGGGAAAACTAGACCATCTTATACCATAAACAATAATTAATTCAAGATGGATTAAAGACTTAAATGTAAGACCTGAACCATCAAAATTCCTAAAAGGAAACATAAGGGCAAGCTCCTTGACATTGGTCTTGGAAATGTTTTTTTGGATATGACTTCAAACGCAAGGGAAATAAAACCAAAAATAAGCAATTAAAACCTACATCAAACTAAAAAGCTTCTGCACAGCAAAGGAAACCATCAACAAAACAAAAAGGCCACTTACTGAATAGGAGAAGATATTTGCAAATCATGTATCTGATAAAGGGTTAATATCCAAAGTATATAAAGAACTCATACAACTCAACAACCACACATACACAAAAACCTGATTCAAAAATTGGCAGAGGATCTAATTAGATATTTTCCCAAAGAAGACATACAAATGACCAACAAACACATGATTAGTTGAACATCACTATCAGGGAAATGCATCCCAACCACAATGACATAGTACCTCATGCCTGTTAGAATGGCTACTATCAAAAAGACAAGAAAAAACAATGAAGAGAATGTGGAGAAAAAGGAACCTTCATACACTGTGGTGGGAATGCAAATTAGTGCAGTCACTATAAAAAACAGTATGGAGATTCCTTAAAAAAAAATAGAACTACCATATGATCTAGCTATTCCACTTCTGGGTATTTGTCCAAAAAATATGAAAACACTAATTCAAAAAGACATATAAATCTCTATGTTCATTAAAGCATTATTTACAATAGCTAAGATGTGGAAACAACCTAACTGTCCATCAGTGGATGAGTGGATAAAGAAGATGTGGTATATGTATGCAATGTAATACCACTTGGCCATAAAAGAGAAGGAAATCTTGCTATTGCTGCAATATGTATGGAACTTGAGGGCATTATGCTAAGTGAAATAAGTCAGATGAAGAAAGACAAATATGATATGATTTCACTTATATATGGAATCTAAAAAAATGAAACAAAAACAAACTCACAGATACAGAGTACAGATTGGTGGTTAACAGAGGAGAAGGGGACTTGGGGGTGGGTGAAATGGGTGAAGGGGCTTAATTGTATGGTGGTGGATGGTAGCTAGACTTAAGGTGGTGATCACTTTGTAATGTACAAATATAGATTTATAATGTGCACCTGAAACTTATATACCATAATATACCAATTTTACCTCAATTACAAAAAAAGAATCCCCTTAAATTCTTGCTGAAAGTATATTTTTCCTGGACCTCATCCCATTCTTACTGAAGGGGTAAGAACCAAGAATCTGTATTTCTTATAGGCACCCAGGCAAATTTGGGAAATGGGAGGGGGCAGCCATTCTAAGCACACCCATTAAGGCTCATTCTTTTTTTTTTTTTTTTACTAAGGTATCATTGATATACAATCTTATGGCGGTTTCACATGAGCAACATTGTGGTTTCAACATTCACCCATATTATCAAGTCTCCCCCCACTGCAGTCACTGTCCATCAGGGTAGTAAAGTGCTATAGACTTATTACTTGTCTTCTCCATGCTATACTGCCTTCCCTGTGACCTACCTTTATTATGTGTGCTAATTATAATACTCCTTAATCCCTTTCTCCCTCCCTCCCTCCCTCCCCTTCCCAACCCCTTCCCTTTGGTAACCACTAGTCCCTTCTTGGAGTCTGTGAGTCTGTTGCTGTTTTGTTCCTTCAGTTTTGCTTTGTTGTTATACTCCATAGATGAGTGAAATCATCTGGTACTTGTCTTTCTCTGTCTGGCTTATTTTACCGAGCATAATACCCTCTAGCTCCATCCATGTTGTTGCAAATGGTAGGATTTGTTTTCTTCTTACGGCTGAATAATATTCCATTCCATTTTGTATATGTACCACATCTTCTTTATCCGTTCATCTGCTGATGGACCCTTAGGTTGCTTCCATATCTTGGCTGTTGTAAATAATGCTGCATATGTCTTTTTGAATCAAGGATCTTGTTTTCTTTGGTTAAATTCCTAGGAGTGGAATTCCTGGGTCAAATGGTATTTCTATTTTGAGTTTTTTGAGGAACCTCCATATTGCTTTCCACAATGGTTGAGCTAATTTATATTCCCACCAACAGTGTAGGGGTCCCCTTTCTCCGCATCCTCGCCAGCATTTGTTGTTCCTTATCTTTTGGATGTTGGTAAGGCTCATTCTTAATCACACTGACCAAACCCTACTAGGTTCATAGGTGGCTCAGGAGAAAAGAATCCTGAAGAACTAGCTCCCCAGGATTCCCAAGCCCACTGTGTCTCGAGGAGACCTGGGAGCACAGCAACTGCCAAATTGACTTTTTCTT
This sequence comes from Smutsia gigantea, assembly GCA_032199065.1. Taxonomy (NCBI): domain Eukaryota; kingdom Metazoa; phylum Chordata; class Mammalia; order Pholidota; family Manidae; genus Smutsia; species Smutsia gigantea. Next base: position 58,603 of record JAVSCE010017999.1, read on the forward strand.
GCAATTTAAACACCCAAAAATTAATTGCTCTCTTATTTTTTTGTATTCTGCAAGCACATTTTTCCTCCCTTTTTGTAAACTAATCAGACGTTTCCTATTAATTTCTAATAGGGATGATTGCAGTGGCCTCTCCTCTTCTATACCTGCCCCTTCCCTTCTCAACCCGGCAGCCTGAATGGATTTCTTAAACTAGATCCCGTTGCTTCTTTGTTTGAAAGCCTCCTATGGCTTCCCGTTTCATCACAGTAAAGCCGCAATACCTACAACATCCAACAAGGCTCTAAAGGGTCTGCTGCCTCGCTTGTTTCTCTGACCTCATTACCTGCCGCTCCAGCCACTTTCTCCTAACTGCTTCTCATTCACTCTGGGGATGCTCCCCTGGGAGCGTGTGCATGTGCTATTTGTTTCCTGTGCCTGGGCTTTCTTCCCCCAGATGTCAGCACAGCCCATCAGTTTCCCTCTCAAAGGTCACCTGTTTTTAAAACTTGCAAACAAACATTCCCTGGACTCCGTCTCTACTTTATTTTCCTTAATTTAATTTATCTGTCTCCTTCCACTAGAACTCGAGCTTCCTGAGGGCAAGGATTTTGTCTGTTTTGTTCACCACTGTATCACCAAGGCCTAGAATAGTGGTAGATGTTTGAAACAATACTGTAGAATGTTAAGGAAATGAAAGAGTTTTTATTCTGATTATTTCAAGTAATGTCCCCAACTCTAGTTTGCAGCCCTTCAGTTTCTGGTGCTACTTTTCCCACTCCCAATTCTCTTACTTCTCTATTTGAAAAATAGGTTCAGATGAAAAAAAATCTGATTCACGGACTTGGCACACATTTTTAAAAACAGCATTTTTAAAGTTTAGAAGAAAAAGAAGTTGAGATGTGTAGGGATATCTGACAAAGGTTAAAGATAACTATGGTCTTTCTAAGTCAGCTGATTGAAAATGAGACTGTTTTAACTTCATAAAAAGTTTGAGTACAAGGGTGTTTGAGGGAGCTAAGAGGAAAGATGATTAAAGGCTCTCAAATACTGAATATACACTTCTGTAATAAGAGTGTGGAGAAGGAGGTGGGAGAGAGCTGGCCAAACCTACAGACATTCCTGTGCATTTCAGAGAAAGCTAGAACAGGAAAGTGTGGCATTTAGCAATTCAGAAACAAGTTAGAAATTCAGGACTTCATAGCAAAAATGTCAGAAAAGGATCCAACATGACAATTTACAATGTAAAATAAACCAAGTTCAAATTCATATAGGGGATTGCTGAGTGATGTTTATCCTGGGTGGTATGGGGGTGGGGGTGGGGGTTATATTTTTCATGTACGCTCAAGACACAGAGCAATCTAGATACCCAAGCCAAGTAATTTTTCCTTAGCAAGAAGGATCTTTCAAGTTTGTAGGCTTTTTAGTTCAAAGGGTTATCCTCTCTTCAGTGAGGGGCTGCTGGGGCAGACTTATCATGACTTGCAGGGCCACCCAGTCTATCCATCCATATGAAAGGAGGTCAAGGGCAACTTGCTTCTAGGGATCTAAGTCTGAAAGGAAAAAAAAAAAAGGAAACTCTGAATTCTGATCATATGTCACCTCCAGGAAGGGCTACAAAAGGCCTAAGATTGCCAAATGGTCGCTACAGATGTCTAATCCTAGGTAGCTTCTGACTTTGACCTTAAGCAAGTCCTTTAAGGAAAGCTAGAACCTCTTAGAAAATATCTTTCTGAAGTAACCTTCTGTTGCCAGAATCCTTCACTGAACAGTAAAGGGGAAGAGTCCAATTATTTCATCTGCAAAAGATACACTCCCATATCTGAGGGTTCTGGATTTGGGAAAGCAGCGCATCATGACCTAGAAGTCTTTGGAATTTGACTTTCTTAAAGTTTCTCAAAATTTTGCAAATCTCTAAAGATTGCAAGTAAAACACCAAATAGCTCTCCACACATTGTTTCTCAACATAAAGCTCTAGCTTTATAGGGAAGATTTTCTTTTTCCTAGAAAATCGCCTTGTTGTAGAAAACTATTCAAAGTTATTGCTTCAACAGCGACATTTTAATCACACGGAAGCACTAGGTTTTCTGAGGAAAAACAGGAACTAGGCGAATGCCTAGTTCCCTGGAGTGAGATCTGTTCCCCGTGAAGCAACACTGTCTGCTTGTTTAAATACACAGAACTCACATAGCTCAAATGAGAAAGTTTCACAACAGTGGGAAAAAAAAAAAACACCCCAAATCAAATCAAATTGAATCAGCAATGCCGTTTACCTTCTCTAGAGGACTTTTCAGTCTTTTTTCATAAGTTTTCCTGTGTTCCTGCTTTTCTAGATATTATCTACATAGTCACTGAGGTAGGAAGAGAAAGAAAAACATGGCTTTCTGAACAAGTTGTGAGTTTGGGAAGGGTCCAAGATCCTTGGGTGCAGCCCCTCCCGGGAATCCCAGAGCCTCGAGTCGGGCAGATAGGTGTGAGGACCTCCTCTCCCCCATTCCTCACCCTCCAAAAGCTCTGAGATCCTCCACAGTGGGGTCTGAGGCAGTGGATGGCACCCTACTCCCCATTCTCCCAGGGAGCCTGCCCCTCCTGCCCATCCCACGGGCCAGCCCCCTCTGTACCATCACCCATTTCTTTCCCCCACTTGACCTTTTGGGATACTCAGAGGGGAACCTTCCTGCTTCTAGAAGGACACTGTTTGCCCTGCTCCAAGACCTCTGTCCTCCTGACTGACAGGCCTTGCAAATGCAGGATTTTCTCAGATCTTTTAGGATGTTCTTTCTGACTGCTCTTCCAGCTCAGTCTTGGACAAAAATCTAAGAAACATTCTGAGCTCGATTATCCTTTTTGTGATGAAAACACTCAACTCAAGATCATGATAAATGGAGATAAGGAAGACTGACAGGAGGATGGTAGCCAGGAATTGGACTTCAAGGGAAAGAACAGATCCTGAATATACAATTCTGAGCCCTCCCAGGAGATTCAGACCTGCACAGTCTGACACTGGAGCTTTGATGTATGATCACTACTCAGGTCATAAAATACCAGTTTGCCATATTGTTGATGGGCAGCTGCGTCTGGGGAGTTCTCTCCCTGTGCACTAGGTGAAGCAGTAGGAGAAACCTCAACCTGGATGGGGAGGGTTCTTGACTCTGAAAGAGAAAGAATTCTCAAGCAGGTCAGAGGAGTGTAGGTAAAGAAGGAATTCATTAGAGTGAGGGCAGCAGGGAATGGCAGCTGCCTTGCAGGCAGCAGAGAACAGGAAAATTCAAAGGGAAAAAAAGAGGGAAAGTTCTCAGTCTAGGGCAGATTCCCCTGCTAACTCCTGAAGCCAGGGTCATCTGGCATCCTGTGTCCGCTTGGATCTGCACGGCATGGGGACTGGCCCCCATCCCTCCAGGATCTGGGGGAGCCACAGAGCACAGGATGGACTGAGATTATGTTCTGAGAATTTCTCAAAGAAAGGAGATTTTCAGGCAGGCTACTAAGAGCAAATCACACAGCTGCAGTTCCGTCCAGGTCTCCCAGGTGATGGAAACATGCAGGTCCAAATCTCAGCTCTTAGCAGCCCCTTCCTACTTGTTAGGAGTAAAGCGGAGACAGAGTGAAGACTTGGAAATAAAATGAAATAGCAAAGAGACAAACCACAATAATTTGAGCAGTGAGAAAGCTTTATTTGAAAGTACACACTTAAAGAAAGGAAAGTGTGGGCGTCCTCAGAAAGGAGGCACACGGAAAGCTTGGGAATTCTGTCTTTTAAGGCTTTCAAGGATGAGGCAAAGGGCAGAGGGAGGTTGTTGGGTGTAGGCTTGAGTTGTGGTCTCAAGGTCCTTATCTCGGGTGAGAGACACCATGTCTCCTTTCCTTTATTACCAGTCCTCCAGCTAATTCTGCTAAAATAAACCCAACACAAGGGATTTATTTATCCCATTCTTCTCTAAGATAGTGTTTACCCTCAAGCACTGGGGACACATCAGTTAAGACTGCCTGCCCTGCCTTAAGATAGGCTGTTGGGTTATTATCTGATTACCAGAGAATATGTTAGGAATTTTACTTCTCAACTCTCTGCTTTTTAAAATGGAATCTTAGCCTTAAATAGGGTCCCTCCTGTTCTTACTATACTGTTTACATCTCAGCAGTTTTCATCATAGGTGGGAAAAGTTCATCATGACGCTTGTCCCATGTCCTTGCTCTACCTCGATATCAGCGGAGTTTGCTGCCACAGGCTTTTTTTCATATCCTCTGAAGGTGGAGCAATTATTCTACTCTAGTAAGTCAGACCCCCTTGTATAGACAGACAACAACACATCAGACCTCAGTGCGGGGGGGAAAAAAATCTGCCCCTATTTTTAGTTCCTCTGAGATACGCATTTGTTTTATTTTAAACATCACGAAACTGAAGACTTATTTCTCCCCATTTATTAATACCACATCTCAAACCTCTGCTTCCTCCTCAAAGTTTAAATAAAATTTTGTGTCTTATTTCTCACCCCATTTCTCTGTTTTTCACTCATTCATTCACTCATTCAACTAATATATACTGTGTATCTAATAAGTCCTGGCACTGTACTAGGCCTTGTGAAGCTTTAATATTGAATCAGATGTTAGCCAAAAATCTTACTAGCAAGGAGGTTAGGAAACATGTACTAAATAATGACATAATGCAGGATAGAACATCAAAAGGCTTAAAAAGAAGCACAAATAAAGTGGAAGACATGAGGAAAGCTTCATGGTCTTTGAGTTGGACCTTGAAGAATAGATAAATTTTAGATATGCAGATGTAAGAGCTATCCAAGAAGTGTGTATAAATCTGCTCAGTCCACCATAACAAAATACCATGTACTGGGAGGCTTAAACAACAGAAATGCATTTTCCCACAGTCCTGAAAGCTAGACATCCCAGATTAAGGTCCTGCAGAGTTGGCTTCTAGGACAGCTCTCTTCCTGGCTTGCAGACAACCCCTTTGTCCTTACATGGCTTTTCCTCTGAGTTTGCTTGGAGAGAGGGTGTGAGCTCTCTGCTATCTCTTCCTATAAGGACACTAATCCTACAGGATCAGGGCCCCATCCTTAGGACCTTATTTACCTTAATTACTTCCTTAGAGGCCCCATCTCCAAATACTGGGGGTTTAGGGCTTCAACATATGAGTCAGGGGCGGGAGGGGGACAACATATATTCAGTCTGTGACAAAGGGATTGAGAGAGAAGAAAGACAAAGAGCATTCTAATGAAGAGAAGAGTGAGAGGTGAGGTTGGAAAGAGAGCAGCAGTTTTGGAGCACTGTGTGGTTGAATTTGATTCTAGAGCCCAAGAAGAGGAACAGAAAAGATAATGTTGGAAAGTTGGTAGGGGTTGATTTGTGGTGGGTTAAATACTAAGCTTAGGAGTTTAGATCTCATTCTCTAGGCACTCAGGAGCTAGAAAAAGTTCTAAAAGAAGAGCTGTATTATAGGAAGATTGACAGGTGCCAATGCCATGATGCTGGGGCCCTGCCAGTCTAGGACACTCTGCCACTCAAAGTAGAAAAAAAACCTTCATGGTTTACAAAGCCCTTTCTTATATATTCTCTTAACTGACCTTCACAATTAGGTCTAAGGGATACACCACTTCTCCAGCTACATGTGGGACAAAGAAACAGAGATGACCATCTCATGCTAGAGGAGTCCGCAGAAAACCAGGAGGGGGCACCACACCCTCCCTCTGTTCTGGAAGTCTACACTGGAATCCTAGCTACTGCCACTGTGTTCTTTGTAATAATCAAGAATCTTAGAGCAAACGTAAGATTTCCCAGGTTGGCCTAGACCCTATCGGTCAAATTTGCTGATGTATTTTTTTGAACTTAAAAAAAATTGACATATAATATACATAAAAGTGCATAAAATATAAATGTATAATAGCTGACCAAATAATTTATAATCCAAAACAGAACGTGTTTGAGAGTGAAAAAGTGTGCTATTAATAATTAACCTAGTTTAAGACTTAAACTGGGACAGTCCCAGGCAAAGATGTGTTCATTTTGTAATAACTTATAATGGTAAAGGAAGCACACCCGCCTTGTGAAAAACCCTATGTATCCCGTCTAGTTCACATCCCTCTCCTCCACCCTAGATATAACCACCATTCTTACTTTTATAGTAATCATTTCCCTCTTCAGTTGCTCTATTTTTAAATTTGGGAATTCCCTAATGTAGAACAAGGACAGACCCTGTAAAACAGTGGTATAGGCGTCAATAGACCTAGTTCTGGTCTTGGTTCTAACACTTTAGACTGTCCTCCCATCATGCAAATCATTTAAATAGCCTCAGCCTCAGTTTTCTCTTCTGTAAAGTTAGAAAAATCATTATTGGGAAGGAGGTGTAAGAGAGTTCTTTTCAGTGAAGAAGTAACTCGGGATATTTGGCATGGCTTATAGCCACAATGAATCTGCATTACCATGAGAAATCACAATTTTTAAAGGGTTGCATCAGTTTCCTGAGCTCCTGTTAACATTAGTTAAAAGCAAACATAAAAATAGCTCCTTCACAACATTTCCCTAGTTAGATCCAATTGAAAGGAAAATAAGGTCAGTAAGAAAAAGAAAATAAGGACAGTTAATAAAAGATTAACTACTAAGCCTAGAAGCCACACAAATCCTTCTGCACTCGCTGTGCAAATCTTTCCTCCCTAGCAACCTGACATTTTGAGGCTTTGCTTTCCAGAGGATGCTCATTTAATATTCACAAAGAAAGTTGTATGATGGAAGCTTCTTAACTCTAGGAAGAGAGAGTGAACTATCCGGCCACCTCACCTGACACCATCAGGCTTTCAGTTATATGTCACATTATCATAAGCAGCTCTAGCACACTTCGGTCCCCTACTGTGCGGATCCCCGCCAAGCTCCACGTGCCCTCTTGGCTCCTGCTTGTGATGAATTAAATATATAAGTCAGAGCCCTAGATGAGACCATAGGCCTGCCCTCATTTGAACTATAATGGGGGAAAAAAATCTCATTTGTAATTTTGATGAAACTGTGCTAATTCTAGTCCTAAAGCAGGACCACAAACTCAAAAGCCTACAGGGATCAGTAAAGTTGACTGGGTAGGGATGGTAGCAAACTGTCTAAAAGGACATGCCTTGCTTGGAGGGGAAGTCATGACTCACACTGACCATGGCAGCTGTGCAGAAATACAGGGCTAATGTTGCCGGCATCCCAAATTTTTCAAGAGAAGCCAGAACTTCATATGTCGTGTAAAAATTTCTGATTTATAAAGATGCACAACTAAATCAAACAATTTTAAAAGCACTGTGGCCTTTCCAAAATCTATATCCATACATCTGTTTCTGAGCCTGGAAGGGAACTTCGAGTATACTGAGTTCAACACCCCTACTTTACATACGGGGCAAGTGAACCCCCAAGCAGACAAATGATTTTCCAATGGGCAGTAACTAGTTCAGCAGCTAAGCCAGATCTAGGAAGAATACCTGCTTTCTATCTCCTGCACCACTTTTCATTCCACGAATGAGAAGAAAGTTAAGGGCCTTAGGTTGAGTTAAAAAGTTAGTAGGCCCATGTACACCCAGGCTTATGGTATACCCAGAACATCACCATTCTACTTTTTTACTTTCTCTGGCGTCTGGACAATGTCTGTGAGGCATTGTGCTATTATTATAAGACGCAATGGAGTAGCATTAGGGCAGAACATTGTTGTCCCAAGTTGATTTTCTCCTCACCTGGAGCATATCACTATTTCATGGCTCTGCTACATGAAAGGAGGGGCTAGCAGGTTCCCCTTGGCGAGGGGACTATACAAGACAGGCAAGGCTCACTCAGCAGGAGAAGAGTAAGTACAAAACTTACATTCACATAACACTCCCACTGACCTCAGTGGGGGTTGTGCTTACAGGAATTGCAGGATCAGCAACTGAAGAGAGACTGGAATGAGGCAGTAAAAGTCAAATCATAGGTTATTATTAGAACGGTGTAATTCCAGCTTTATATTTGCAGAAGAGTTCGTTTTCATTATCTATTGAGGTCTCCCTCTACTAACTCTTAGGGCAGGAGCCACAGAAGGACCCTTGTTTAGGCCCAGATTGCGGGGTGGGTGTGTATGGAATTGAAGAAACTTGGCTAAGCACACAAGTTAGGACAGATGCCAACAAAGTTTAGAAACCATGCTTAGCTGTTTTTGTCCTGTTGGCCCACGGGGTTCATGATATTCCATTACTAGTGGTCCGTGCCTAGGACAGTGCCCGGTACATAGCAGGTACTTAATATTTAGTGAATAAATGAAAGAACGGTTGGATAGATTCACATTCCTTGCCAGACTCATGTAGTAGGCCTCCCAACCTGATAAGGCAGAATCAGTCACCACCTTCGCTGCTTCCTGGGAGCCATCCCATGGGAGGCCAAGAATCAATAGGAGGGGCAAGTTCTGCTGCAGTCTTGCCACAGAGCCATGCCCTTTGCAGCTATGCATGGCTGAAGGTGGGGATCCTGTTTGGGCCACTGCTGGGCCTCCCCAGTAGGTGAGCTGAAAAGCCACTGTAGGCTCCGTGATTTTTAAATAAATCTTCTCCCTGTGATAATGAAAGACTGAAAATACAATAATCAATTAAGAGAAAATCTGCTCCTTAAATCATTAAGTCCAATATCTTTTGAAAAGGGTTTGTAGCTAAGGAAGAATTAGGACCCTGTTTCTGTGGCTCTGCCCTTAGTAAGCATAATGTTAAAATGTATAAAGTGATTGCAGTATGTTAACAAATGTATAATCCAGGTGGTAGGTAAATGGGCAGTTGGTGCAATTCCTTAAACTTCTCTGTATATTTGAAAACTGTCATAGTAAAATACTGAGGGGAAAGTTGCCAGCTGTCAGAAGAGCTACAGGCAGCTTCCTAAATCACACTCTGGCAGCACAAGAAGCACTGGCCTTCAGCTGGTCCTGACATCACATGCTGGTAGCAGCCATACAGATCTAAACTAACAAGCTGAGTCACTTGCCATACACTCTTTCAAAGAACTTCACTCTGAAAGAGGCATCCTACCTTACAAAGGTTCTTTGTTCCCAGTTGTCTGTTTCACCTATTTTGAATATTTAAATAACTTTATAGCATTTTTCTGGACAAAACATATCTTTAATTTTATATTGCCTAATACGTATTTTTTCTAGATTCTAGGTCAAATATGATTCTTAAAATATATCTGTAGTAGTAAGTGAGGGTCTATAGCTGACCCACCAAGAGATCTGAGAATGTCTCCATTTTTAACAGCTTTATAAAAGAGGAGTCTGCCCTGTAGAATTCATTCCAATGTTTTACAAGGCCTAAAAATTCTCATACCCTTAACAAAAAGTCTCCTGGGCCATGCCAGCTCCCTCCTCGTTTTTTGCAGAGCTCAGAGCAACTGGTTGAGATTGTCTTAGTAAAACTCCCCATTGCTTAAAGGCTGTTATTAAAAAACAGAACTATAAGCTTCTGATGACAAAGACCATTGCTCGTGTATGATTTACACCTTTCTGTGTCCCCCAACAAAGTCTCCAAGTGCAACTGGACTTCAGTTTATTTAGTCACCCTTAAAACTTTAATGTTCTTAATTTCTAACGATGTAATCATCCTTGAAATAGTCCTCAATTTTCTCCTTTAATTATGGAAACTAGAACTAAATCTAATACTTTCCTAAAAGTTTAGCCAGGGCACCTTCTAAAGGAAAAGAAAACCGACCATTTTTAAATCTCCTAGTTCTTCTTTTAAAAATGATTAAACTCTTTTCCTGATTGGGTTAGAATTTACTAGACATACTCATTATGTTGTCATACGTGAGGATGAACTGAGGTCAAAAAAACTTTTGATAATTTTTTTCATTCAATTGCAAAAATTTTTAAGTGTTTGATTTAAAAGACCAGTTACTTCAAGAGCACTCCTACCAAATTTGATTTGGCAATCTTTTGGCATGACTAGCATGGTTTCAGTAGGAGCTTTGTTTACTGAGCAAAGATGGTGAAAAGTCCAACAGGTGCTATGCAAGGCAGAAGTAAGATGTTTCTCCTGAGACTCTGCGAACTGCTTATTTCTGAAGCTTTGGCCGGTTGGCCAAGCCTTGACTGTTTCTCAGTTCCATTTATGACCACTATGTGGCACCAGAACTTTGAATTAATTAAGAGAGAGAAAAATGCCGCTTAACTAGCCCTTAGGTGATTTGCTGTGAACCTTAAATACCTTCTAAAAATAATTCTTTTTTTTTCATCAGTGATCTAGAATACGGTGGGCTTTTTGCCATTCATTCTTTCTTGTGGTCCGTGCTATGGCAAAGAGCAGGTTAAAAGACGTATATAACTCATTCCTTGGCCTCCTGCCCACTGTCTTCTGGTTGGCTGTAGTGTTAGCAGCTCTTCTCTGTAGCACAGCAGCCTCTAGCAACATCAGAGGGGCATCTGGACTTGGCGTGGCCAGACTCTACTGCAAGCTTAAATGGATCTGTGATTATATCCTGTCAAAAGGCAAACCAAAATGAAAGGACAAGTTAAAGGTGTTTTGATGTACCAAGCTTATAGTTCATTTTGATTCAGGTTGACTTATCTAGAAGGGAGATAAAAATTTTACAATTCCCTGAGCCCCTGAGAGTAGCATCAGTCATTCAGATGTAAGACAGCTGTCTTGTCCTGAAGCTTCTATCAAGTTATTACTACTTTCAAGGTAAATTCATTTAAAGCTTCTTATTGGTGGTCCTTATTGGGCTAGGAGAGTTTTTTCCTTTTTTTTTTCTGTCCCCTTTTCATGTGCCTTTTACCCTTTTAGAACTGAGATACTGAAATGATGAAGCTTCTTCCTTTTCTTACTCTAATCTCCAGAAATATGTGTGCAAGACAAGAAGGTAAAGTCCCAGATATCAGGGCCATCATTAGCAATTGCTGATGTTCACAATGGCCAGCAAGATCTCAGGACAAAGTAAGTGGGATTTGCAAACGACAAGAGGGCAGTTTTTTTTTTTCTCCTTACTCCTCCAAGTTGGATAACTGCAACAGCAGCACCAGTGGCACCAGAGAGAAAGCAGGCACAAAGGTGGGAATCAAGAGCAGGAACAAGGCACCCTAAATATCAATAATGAATTCATTAAGCAAATTTATACTCTTATTATTTATTGTTGCTCTTTGCAAAAAGAAGAGTGTACAAGAAAGGCACAGACCCTACATTCATGAATACAGTCTTATTAACTACTTCCTTTACTGGAGCAACTCACTGGTGACCTGGGCCTCTCTGGCCCCCAGTTTCTACCATTCTAAAATGAAAACTGGATCTGGGATCCCCTACCAGGCAGACTAGTATCTGGCAGGGGATCTCCAAGTCTGGAAGAGGGGTACCTATGCTGGTTGCTGTGGCCAGGCCTTCACATCCACTGTATTTTCTCTTCTCAGTGTACTGCAATTCCTGAAGAGTTAGCCTTTCCTCTTTTTCACATAGGAAATGATTTTCTACAATCTTCATCCCACTCTATGTCCTCTCCAGCAGTGATATCAGTCCCACTTCCCAATGCATGCTCCCTGCCCTAAAAGATTTCAAGACTTGAAGGAAATAAAAGGTGGAACACCTGGATAGGCAGTCCTTTCTTGCACCAATATCCTGTGATTCTAAGAAAAGTATAAATATGGAGAAGAGGTACAGCATAGTGGGTAAGACTTTCAGCTCTAAAATCAGACGTGAGTTGAAATGCACCACTTTCTAGCCACATGACCTTGGATTAGTAAACTAATCTCTCTGAGCCTCAGTTACTCTACGTGTAAAATGAAGATAATAAGGGTTATTGTGAGGATTAATGACAGGGTGCCTTGAACATATTACCTGCTCAACAAAGGTTAGGTCCTCTATATTATTACTAATGTCGTTCATGTTATTACTACAACTACTATTAACTGAAGTCAAGTAGTACATAGCCCAAATCTTATTTACATCATTTCAGATGCTGTAGTGTTTCAATAATGTCATTCTTCAAATAGCAAAATACACTTTGTCAAGGTCAGAGTGAAGAAGAAGGGGAAAGAGGAGGGGGTGGAGGAGAAAAAAGAAAAAGAAGAAAGGCTCCAAAAAGTCATTGAGTCAATCCTCAGTAAGAAATTATCTCTTTCATCCCATCATTGCAGCAACTGACTGGAGGACATAAGTCCCAGCAGTTCCCTGCATGCCACTTGCCTGTACTGCATGTATTCTAGGTCTTATCATAAAGGTCTCCCATAAAAAAGATAACAATGTCTTTCCCCAAGAACACAAGGTCATATTTCTAGGACACACAGCTGCTTCATTCTTCAAATCTTCCTTTAGTGTCAATTATTTCCATTTCAAAAAATTCGGAACTGATCTAAAGACACTGACTCATCAGCACGGGGAAAGAATGAGGGCAGAATAGAAAGAAAAGAGACCTGGCATAAACCAGCTCAAATGCATAGAATGTGATACAATTCATACCTGAAGTCAAGGCCCCTCCTGCACATGCCTGCATGCACACTGGAGGGTGAAAAAGGAAAGCCACACTGGAAGAAAACCATCCTCTGCAGAGGCCAACTCATTCAGCTACACCTTTTACAGTCAGACCACACTGAATTATGGCTAGAGGAAAGACTGCCTTTACTTACTTGTAACTGTAATCAGCTGACAGCTTTTATAGCCAAGATTCATAAAACCAGGTTACAAAATAATTAGAATAATGAAAATGAATAATGGATTCTGCCCAGCAAAGTGTCATGATCAGTGAAGTCCCAAGATATACAACACATTTTGAAAAGCTTAATGAACTGTAAAGTCAGAAGTTGAATTTCCCTACTTTCTCTACCTTCTTAGAAAAACAGACGAGTAACAAACAGTAGCAGAGTGCTCAAGAATTTTATAAAGCAATTAATACACAGAAATCAATTGCATTCCTATACACTAATGATGAACTAGTAGAAAGAGAAATCAGGAAAACAATTCCATTCACAATTGCATCAAAAAGAATAAAATACCTAGGAATAAACCTAACCAAGGAAGTAAAAGACATATACTCTGAAAACTACAAGACCCTCATGAGAGAAATTAAAGAAGATACCAATAAATGGAAACACATCCCATGCTCGTGGATAGGAAGAATTAATATTGTCAAAATGGCCATCCTGCCTAAAGCAATCTACAGATTCAATGCCATCCCTACCAAAATACCAACAGCATTCTTCAATGAACTAGAGCAAATAGTTCTAAAATTCATATGGAACCACAAAAGATCCCAAATAACCAAAGTAATCCTGAGAAGGAAGAATAAAGCTGGGGAGATTACGCTCCCCGACTTCAAGCTCTACTACAAAGCCACAGTAATCAAGACAATTTGGTACTGGCACAAGAACAGACCCATAGACCAATGGAACAGACTAGAGAGCCCAGATATAAAGCCAAACATATATGGTCAATTAATATACAATAAAGGAGCCATGAGCATACAGTGGGGAAATGACAGCCTCTTCAACAGCTGGTGTTGGTAAAACTGGACAGCTACCTGTAAGGGAATGAGACTGGATTACTGTCTAACCCCATACACAAAAGTCAACTCAAAATGGATCAAAGACCTGAATATCAGTCATGAAACCATAAAACTCTTAGAAGAAAACATAGTAAAAATCTCTTGAATATAAACATGAGCAACTTTTTCCTGAATGCATCTCCTTAGGCAAGGGATACAAAATCGAAAATGAACAAATGAGACTACATCATGCTAAAAAGCTTCTGTAAGGCAAAGGACAGCATAAGCAGAACAAAAAGGCATCCTACAGTATGCAAGAATATATTTGTAAACGACATACCTGACAAGGGGTTAACATCCAAAATATATAAAGAACTCACATGCCTCAACACCCAAAAAGCAAATAACCCTATTAAAAATGGGCAGAGGATATGAACAGACACTTCTCCAAAGAAGAAATTCAGATGGCCAACAGGCACATGAAAAGATGCTCCACATCACTAATCACCAGGGAAATGCAAATTAAAACCACAGTGAGATATCACCTCACACCAGTTACGATGGCCAACATAGAAAAGACTAGAAAGAACAAACGCTGGTGAGGATGCGGAGAAAGGGTAACCCTCCTATACTGCTGATGGGAATGTAAACTAGTTCAACCATTGTGGAAAGCAGTATGGAGGTTCCTCAAAAAACTCAAAATAGAAATACCATTTGACCCAGGAATTCCACTCCTAGGAATTTACCCTAAAAATGCAGCAGCCCAGTTAGAAAAAGACATATGCACCCCTATGTTTATCACAGCACTATTTACAATAGCCAAGAAATGGAAGCAACCTAAGTGTCCATCAGTAGATGAATGGATGAAGATGTGGTACATATACACAATGGAATATTATTCAACCATAAGAAGAAAACAAATCCTTCCATTTGCAACAACATGGATGGAGCTAGAGGGTATTATGCTCAGTGAAATAAGCCAGGCGGAGAAAGACAAGTATCAAATGATTTCACTCATCTGTGGAGTATAAGAACAAAGAAAAAACTGAACGAACAAAGGAGCAGTAGACTCACAGAACCCAAGGATGGACTAACAGTTACCAAAGGGAAAGGGACTGGGGAAGATGGGTGGGAAGGGAGGGATAAGGGGGAAAAAGGAGCATTACGATTAGCAGACATAATGTAGGGGGGGCACGGGGAAGGCAGTACAAGAGAGAAGACAAGTAGTGATTCTATAGCATCTTACTACGCTGATGGACAGTGACTGTACTGGGGTATGTGGTGGGGACTTGATAATGGGGGGAATCTAGTAACCACAGTGTTCCTCATGTAATTGTGTATTAGTGATACCAAAATTAAAAAAAGTAAAGAAAGATTTTTATAAAGCAAAGAAAGTAAATCACTCTTCAGCACTAGAGGTGGCTTCTCTACTTAGCTTGGGCTTGATTCATGCTGGTGATAGTGGCTCCAACAAGAACACATTGGCTTTTTTGGCTCCAGGATCCTTGCCTCTTGTGTTCAATTAAACTTTCCCAGATACAAATTTACCATTTTGATAGTGATCTCTAAAAAAACTACACTGTTAAAGACTGCTTATGAAATAACAAAAGGAGAAGGAAATGCACAAGAGTTACTAGTATATCAATGTATGGTTGGCATTATCCAAGTGATGTATCCAGAATTACCATGACATAAAAGCAGCAGAAGGCAAAAATCCGTGGAGAAAGATGACAGAATTTCTGAGCCCAGGAGAAAAGGTGTATGGGAGGAGGACCAAAGAATCCTGAAAAGATGATTAGATCAGACACTTCGGACACAGTTCCAAGCACTCAAGCATCTGAACAACCACAAATCCATGACTATGACTGCGTTTGTTTCTTGAGCATGTATTCTGCGCCAGATGTAACAAGTGGTGGATTGTGGAATTCCTTGGTTCTCATCTTCTGGAAGGAAAGAATTCAGTGGAGAGACCAAATAGAGAGTTAAAGATGCCAAGTTTTTTATTTAGCAAAGTAGGAAAGTAAGCTCCAGAGAGAGAGGAGCGGGCCAACCCTGAGAGTGGGTAGCAGTTCACTGGGTTTTACATCTGGGTCTCCTATGGCGGTGTGTTTGGTTTCCTCCCTCCCTTGTCATCCTCACACTATCTTTTGGATCGTCTAGTTCCCTCCCCTTTAGCTTCTTTGAACAAGTCTGTGTTTGTCATTTTTCTCATGAGCATCTAAGAGAAACTTCCGGCGGAGCCCAAACCGGAATGTAGATGATGTAATAATGACATGATGATGGCCTCAGGGTCATTAGCGACAAGGTCTTCTTTAAGTGCATATGCTCTAAAATCAGCAAGGTCCCAGCAACTCGTATCTTTTGTTTATCAGTTTGTGGTGAACCATGGAAGAGGCTGACCTAAGAGAGACAGGGTGCTTTCTGGGAGAAGACTGAGCGGCCTGCTGTCCTCCTTTCTCCCCTCCTGCTCTTGCCTACCTGCCTACTCTAACACAGGTGCTGGGCTACCATTTTACATATATCATTCCTTTTGAGCCTCACAACCTGAGAGAAAAATGTGATCATTACCTTCCTATTACACATGGGGTAACTAAGGGTTTAGAAAGGTTAAGTAACATACCCAAGATGACACCTAAACAGCAGCCCAAGATCTGAACCTAGTTTCTCCGACTCCAAGGCCTGTACACTTGAACCCCACACGGTGCCACCGTCCTGCCACAGAAACATCAGCATCATTTCCCTGGGCTTCCAACATTCAGTGCCTTCAGATACAGCACTGGTATGATTTTGGTGAGTGTTAGAAGTTCTGTCAGCCGAAAGAGACTTGAAACCCATCACTAAGCCTGTTCTAAATAATGAAATATCATAAATTAATGAATGGATCAATAAAATAATTATGATAGCATGAATAGGGGAAAAAGTAAAACCACATGAGAGAGAAAGGTCAAAAGGATGCTTATATCTGTTCTCACTCCCATCTGCCTTCTTCATAGGGTAGTTATGAGAGATGATACCGGGTTAATTGTGATAAAATGCTTTAGAAAATGCTATGCCAATATTTCAGATGCTAGAATAACTCCAAATATGAATCTAAAGTGTTTAAGTAGATAATCATCTTAG
Organism: Smutsia gigantea; assembly: GCA_032199065.1. NCBI lineage: Eukaryota > Metazoa > Chordata > Mammalia > Pholidota > Manidae > Smutsia > Smutsia gigantea. The sequence goes on from JAVSCE010017999.1 coordinate 75,151, forward strand.
AATACAGTGGAATACTGGCTCAAATGTGTCCTTGAGAAATTAGGATATGATACAAATTAGCTTTTAAAACAGTGGAGAAATGATTTAATAAATGAACAGGAAAGTATGAGCTAGTTAATATTTGGAAAAATAGTCACAGTCTATCTCAATATTTAAGCTAAAATAAATTCCAGATGGATTAAAAATTTAAATGTCAAAAACAAAAAGGCCCTCAGAGTACCAGAAGGATCTTCACGACCTTGGATTAAGCAACGAATTCTTAGCTATGACATTCAAAGCAAACAACCAAAAAAAAAAAAGATAAATTGGACATCATCAGGTTAAAACTTTTTGTGTGCCAAAGGACACTATCAAGAGACTGAAAATTCAGGCAACACACAGAATGGGAGAAATTTTTGCAAGTCAAATATCTAATAAGGTATATGCCCAGAATATATACAGAACTCTTACAACCCTAAATAAAAGACAAACAACCCAATTTAAAAATGGACAGAAGACTTGAATAGACGTTTCTCCAAAGAAAATATGCAAATGGTAAACAAGCACCTGAGAAGACCCGTAACACCATTAGTCACTAGGGGAATGCAAATCAAACCACAGTGAGATCCAGCTCACACAGACTAGGATGGCTACAACCAACACAGAAAATAACAGATGTTGGCAAGGATGTAGAGAGATTAGAATCCTTCTACATTGCCAGTAGGAATGTAAAATGGGGCAACCATTGTGGAAAACAGTCTGGTAGTTCTTCAAAAAGTTAAATGTAGAATTAGCATATGACCTAGAGAGTCCACTTCTAGGTATAGACCCCAAAGAATTGAAAACAAGGATCCACAAAGGCACGAAGCACATGCACATGCATGTTCGTGACAACATTAATCACAACAGCCAAAAAGTGGAGACAACCTAAACACCTATCAGCTAACGACTGGATAAACCAAAGGTGCTATATCCATACAATGGAATATATTATTCAGCCATAAGAAGGTAGGAAGTACTGATATATGGAAAAACCTTAAAAGCATCGGTAAGTAAAACAAGTCAGACACAAAAGGCCATAAAGTGTGTGGTTCCACTAATATGAAATGTCCAGAATAGGCAAATCCAGAGACAGAAAGCAGATTAATTATTACCAGGGGTTGTCAAGAGGGGCTTTGGGCAGTGACTGCTGAATGGGTATGGGACTTCTTTTGGGGATGATGGAAGTTTTCTGGAACTAGATAGTGGTAATGGTTGTACAACCCTATAAATGTTCTAAAAGCTACTAAATCATACACGTTAAAATGGTTTAAATAGTGATTTTTCTGTTATTTGAATTTGACCTCAATTTTTAAAAAGTACTTAGAGAAAAAATATCGGTAAATTTAAAATGTTCACATGGAGTGGGTCTTTCTAATCATAAAATCAGATGCAGAAACCATAAAGGAAATGACTACATAAAAATTGAAAATATCTATTCAGGGGAGAAAAGCAAATAAAAGGATAAATGATATGCTGAGAAAAAATATTTCCAACATGTAATAGACAACCTCTTATAGAACAGTAAGAAAAGGCAAGTAGCCCTCTAATAAGAAATGATTAAAGGAATTATATAGGAAGTTCACAATGGATGAAATATAAAGTCAATAAATACCAAAAAGTTTAGTATATGCAAAATAAAATAACAAATTATTTTCTGCCCATCAGACAGGCAAAGATTTTTTTTTAATTATACCCAATATTAGTAAGAGTGCAGGGAAAAGGTGTTCTCATATATTGCAGGTAAGCATGTAAACTGCCGCAATGTTTTCTGGAGGACAATTTGACTATCTCTATTAAAAGACTTGAAAATATGTTAGTGTAATTTGAATAATCTTTTCCAAGGCAGCTCTTAGCGTCTTTGTATCTGGACCCCTTTAAGAATCTGATGAAAGTAGATAGACCATTTACTGAGAAAATACATATAATTTTAAGGAGCCCTGAAATCCATTCATGGGTGCACCAATTTAGGAATCTGTCAGGATTGGAGAAATTAAATTATGAAATTAATTCAATCATTCTATAAATACAAATATGCTAGAAATAATTTATGGTGGCCAACTAAAATAATAAAGATTTGTTTCTTGCTTTGAGTAGTCTGTGGCAAGTGTAACGATTGGCTCAGTAGTTCTCTGTTTGGGGCAGGGAACTGAAAAACAAACGAACCTTTGATTGTGTAGAACATGATGTACATGCTGGCAACCTCTCTCCAGCTGGTCTGATCAGAAAGTCTTGGACAAATCGTGAATGCTTCAAGATAGCTGCTGTGTCTTCATCCACTTCAACAATTTCCCCTTTCTGAAGAACAGCATGAAAAACACCTATTAAGAAATGCCACTTTAATCTCAATAGAAGAAGAATGCCCAGAAGTTTCATTAATGAGTGGTACTGCAGGATAAAGATGACACCTTCTGACATGGTATTCTCTCACTCGCAGAGCCTGCTGCTAAGTTTCATGTCTATTTCAAGATGGAATTGACCAGTATCATAATCAGTTTTTCTTTAGTGGTGACAAATCAAAAACTCTAGAGGCTGAGAGATTTCTGAAGGATAAGGATATATTGAGCCTTTACAGGTACTAGCCAGAGAAAGCACTGAGTCCTGAGACAGAAAGTTTCTGCTTCACCAATAGCCAGGCCAGCTAACAAAAACAACGTGTCCATCAGACTCAAGAAACGGCACTTTTATAAGGGGTCTGAAGAATACAAAGTTCTCTATATTTACGTTTGCCTCAGATAAGGAAGATGGGCTAATGCGAAGGTGAAAAGTCCTGGGATAGGTGGTTAGTCCATAGAGAAGGCTCGTGGATTGGTTGTTGATGGTCAGGCACTGGTCAGACGCAAGGGATATGGAGTGGTTCTGATGATTGTTCAGAAATTACTTCATCCAGGAGCATGGAGTTTCTGGCTAGCTATGACCGTGGCTATTGACCAATAACCTTCTCTTATCTCTCTTCTTCATTCTCTAGCCCTTTGCGTCACTAATCTAGGACAATTCAGAATTTTTCCTTCTCAGTGGCAAGGCAAAAAAAAAAGGACACTCATTGTTCCAATATCTAATTTCTCCTGAGAGACAGATTTAGAAAACCATTGCTTTCTGGGCTTCACCTTATTCACCGCTAAAATGATGGCCTTGGGCTAGTGGTTTTTCAAGTGAGTCCCAGGGTGCCTGGGAAGTATGGAAATGTTCCATGCTTGGGAGCCAGGAGCAAGCACAGGAGATTCTGGGCTCTCTAACCCCTGCTCCCATCAGATAATCTGCTTTTAGCCCTTCATATATTGAGAAGGCATGAAAGCAATGCCTAACACATAGTAAATACTGGTGTTTTAAATATGATTCTGCTTTAAAAAATTCTGCTATTCATCTCACTACGATGATGGACAGTGACTGAAATGGGGTTGGTGGGGGGGACCTGATGAAGGGAGTAGTTTAATAACCATAATATTGCACATGTAATTGTAGATTAAGGATACCAAAAAAAAATTCTGCTATTGAAAATGGTTTTGTAAAAGCCACTAGATCAGAGCGATGGTTTCAAAGACCCTCCCCACTGATCCTGTGACTCTGTTGGGGCAGAGCCAATCTGTCAGTGAAAAAGCATTAATGGCTCCACTGCCCAGGGAGTATTTCAGAAATTTGAAGATACTATTTGGACAAAAGACTTGAATATAAACATGAACAACTTGTTCATGAACATGTCTCCACGGGCAAGGGAAACAAAAGCAAAAATGAACAAGCGGGACTATATCAAACTAAAAAGCTTCTGTACAGCAAAGGACACCATCAGTAGAACAAAAAGGCATCCTACAGTATGCGAGAATATATTCATAAAAGACATATCCGATAAGGGGTTCACATCCAAAATCCAAAATATACAAAGAGCTCATGCACCTCAACAAACAAAAAGCAAATAACCCAATTAAAAAATGGGCAGAGGATATGAACAGACAATTCTCCAAAGAAGAAATTCAGATGGCCAACAGGCACATGAAAAGATGCTCCACATCACTAGTCATCAGAGAAATGCAAATTAAAACCACAATGAGATATCACATCAGTTAGGATGGCTAACATCCAAAAGACAAACAACAACAAATGTTGGCGAGGATGTGGAGAAAGGGGAACCCTCCTATACTGCTGGTGGGAATGCAAATTAGTTCAACCTTTGTGGAAAGCAGTATGGAGGTTCCTCAAAACACTTAAAATAGAAATACCATTTGACCCAGGAATTCCACTCCTAGGAATTTATCCTAAGAATGCAGGAGCCCAGTTTCAAAAAGACAGATGCACCCCTATGTTTATCGCAGCACTATTTACAATAGCCAAGAAATGGAAGCAACCTAAGTGTCCATCAGTAGATGAATGGATGAAGAAGATGTGGTACACAATGGAATATTATTCAGCCATAAGAAGAAAACAAATCCTACCATTTGCAACAGCATGGATGGAGCTAGAGGTATGCTCAGTGAAATAAGCTAGGCAGAGAGAGACAAGTACCAAATGATTTCACTCATCTGTGGAGTATAAGAACAAAGCAAAAACTGAAGGAACAAAACAGCAGCAGACTCACAGAACCCAAGAATGGACTAACAGTAACTAAAGGGAAAGGGACTGGGGAGGATGGGTGCAAAGGGAGGGATAAGGGGAAAAAGGGGCATTAGGAGTAGCACCCAAAATGTAGGGGGGTGGGAGCATGGGGAAGGCAGTATAGCACAGAGAAGTAGTAATTCTATAGCATCTTACTACACTGATGGACAGTGACTGTAATGGGGTATGTGGTGGGGACTTGATAATGGGGGGAATCTAGTAACCACAATGTTGCTCATGTAATTGTATATTAATGATACCAAAATAAAAATAAAATAAAATAAAAAATATATTAAAAAAAAAGAAATAATACATTAAAATTTCCCCAAATGAAGAACACAAGTTTCCAGATTGAAAGGCCCACTGGAAGTTCAATACAGTAAAGGAAAACATATTTCATTCCGAAGTTTTTGAGTTCTTCAGGTTATATGCTCTACCCAAAGGGGAAAAAAAGATGCTATTTGAACAAAAGAAATCAGAGGAGGGAAAGAGTAAACCATTCCACCTTTGGAACAAGTAACAACTATGTCTTCTACTTACTGAGTTCCCAACCTGTACCAATATTTTGTTGTATCATTGCTATTCTTTATAGAAATTCTCTTAGCAGGTATTCTTATTCTTACTTTTATAGTGGAGCAAACTGTACCTCAAAGAACTTTGGTGACTTATTCAAGAAAAAATAGAGCCAGAATTTGAACCAAGGTTATTTTTTTTCCAAGCCTGTACTTTTCCATTTTGAGAAAACAATGCCATCTCTACAAAGAGTAGTAGTAATATCAATGTGTCATCTCTGAACACTAACAATCCCTTAATTCCATGATACAACAACTGAAATACTGCTATGCAATACTCTTATTCTTTTGCATCTGGCTTCTCTATAATTCCGTTAACCTGATGTCTGAATGTTGCTTCAATAAAAAATTGTCTCAGGTGTGATAATGCTATTGTGGCTATGGAGGAGAGTATCTTATTCTCAGGGGATGCAAACTGAGATATTTAAGGGTAAAATGCCATGGTGTCTACAACTCACTTTTAATGGTTCAGCAAAAGTATACACACACACATACACGTGCACACAGACACCCCAACACCCGAATAGTAAGAAGCAATGCAAGGTTAAGAAAAGGTACCTAGAGCAAGGGTAGGAGTAGAAAGAGTCCCAGAAGTCATGGAAATTTTTATTTACCTTAAATGTGAAATTTGCATCAAATATTAGTTCTTTTTCATGTCCTGTGATTCCTCCATTATAAATAACTTGGCATCTTTTGGCTGGTTCTGTCTTAGGGAGTTTGAAGAGGCGAAATGTTGCAGAAACAAAACGACAGTCACCTAGAAACAGAATTTACTCATGGCTCATCTCCAGCATCTGAGCTACAGTTTGCTCAGTAGATGAGAAGCATACATATTATAAAGAGAATTTTCTTTTTTGCATGCTATCAATTGTCTTTCTGGACACTTCACTCTATTTATTGAATAACTTTAAAGTGCTAGGATTAAATGCCAAACTTTGGGAGGTTGCCATTCAACAGGAGATAAGATGGACATTTCCAGCTGATGCAAAGCCTCACTCAATGAGATTCACTCACTAGACAATAATCACCAGATTGAACCACTCAGTGTGGTTACAATATTCACTGCTGCTGTTTCTTACCAATCACTCTTTCCAGTTCCTTGTTTTGAACTGTAATGAGATTGGCAGAGACCAAACGTGGAGGGCAGAACCCAATCTTTTGGGCAAGAATGGCAAGGTTCTTCCAGTACAAAGCACCACCCAAGCACTCACCTAAAAAAAGAAATACCACAGACCAATCAATACAATGAGGTATTAAGGGAATTACTCTTCCATAGAATTGGATATGGTATTAGTTAAAACATAGGTCCTAGAAATAGAAGAAGGACCTGAATGTCCCCCCAAGGTCTAGAAAGTCACAGTTAAAACCAAGTATATAGTTAGCTAATGGTCTCTGGGAACCATTCTTCAGAACAGTCACTAATGTAGTGGTTTCACCCAGCTGCTATCATGATATTCATGTGAATATTAGGTCACAGTCTGAAAAGTACTATGCTATATGAGTAAAAAAGCATAATAGAGAAATTACAAAATTGCCTTTTAGCTCCAGATTAATCTCATAATGAACTGATCCTAAAACAAAAACTACTACTAATGCTTGTAAGGCATTTTTCAGTTATTCAACAAATTAGAAACAACCTAAATGATCCCCAACAGAAAAATGTCCAAAAAAGTATGGGACAGCTGTGTAATACAGTTGGATAACACAAACATTTAAAACATATTTTTAAAAATTTGAAGCTTAAGAAATATGCTGAATAAAATTAGAAATTTTAATTATCTCTATCATGTCCTCAATTTTACTATACACACACATAAAAAAATTGGAAGGACAGACAGTACACTAAAATACTAAAGAGGGTATTGCTGGGTATATGACTAGTAATTTTTTCTTCATCTTTTTGTATTTTCCACCTTTTTAATAATATCCATGTATCACTGTACAGTAAGAAAAATGTTAACAATTTATTTTAAAAGTAAGAACTTGGAATCTCATAGACTGATCACAAGCATGCATTTATCTCCTCAATTTTCAGAGATTCCATTAAAATGACAATAAAGGAATAAACATGGTGAGAACATAAGGTGACCAGGAAAGCATCCATTCTGGTACAGTTACCTTCATTTCCACACTACAGTTTTCAAAGTGTTTTTCACATTCAGTAGCTCATTTAGTCCTTCTCAACAGCCCTATAAGGCAGACTGAATTATTGTCTACATTTTACAATTTGAAAAACAATGACTCACAGAGGTTAACTGCATTGTCCATGGTTATACTACTTTTGAATGGCAGAGGAGGGATGGAACCTAACCCTCCTAAGCTAACCCTATGTGCTCCCACATCACAAAGCCTTGTCCTGGATATTAGCAGAATGGAGCTGTGCACATAAACAAACACCTACCCCATAAAACTTTGTGTGTCCTGATTTCTTCTGGCAATTCAAGGCTAGCATAGACGTCACTGAAATACAGCTCTCCACCAAGCTGCAACGGCAGGATTAGTCCAAACAAGGTTAAAGATTACCTTAGTTCCAAAGAGCAAAGAAAGGAATGAGAGGGTAAGATCAACTTAAGGAAACAGAAATGCTTGCGCTGACCTTTAGTAAACAAACACAGCTGCCTCCCTAGTGACGAGCAATAGCCTAGAGCTAAGGTGTTTTTTCCATGCACAACCCAACAGGTAATAAAACAGCTTTCCAAAAATGAACAAGTGGGACTGTATCAAGCTGAAAAGCTTCTGTACAGCAAAGGACACCATCAGTAGAACAAAAAGACATCCTACAGTATGGGAGAATATATTCATAAATTACGTATCTAATAAAGGGTTGACATCCAAAATATATAAAGAACTCACGCACCTTAACAAACAAAAAGCAAATAATCCAATTAAGAAATGGGCAGAGGACATGAATAGACACTTCTCTAAAGAAATTCAGATGGCCAACAGGCACATGAAAAGATGCTCCACATCACTAATCATCAGAGAAATGCACATTAAAACCACAATGAGGTATCACCTCACACAGTTAGGATGGCCAACATCCAAAACACAAACAACAACAGTTGGCGAGGGTGTGGAGAAAAGGGAACCCTCCTACACTGCTGGTGGGAATGCAAATTAGTTCAACCATTGTGGAAAGCAGTATGGAGGTTCCTCAAAAAACTCAAAATAGAAATACCATTTGACCCAGGAATTCCACTCCTGGGAATTTACCCTAAGAATGCGGCAGCCCAACTTGAAAAAGACAGATGCACCCCTATGTTTATTGCAGCACTATTTACAATAGCCAAGAAATGGAAGCAACCTAAGTGTCCATCAGTAGATGAATGGATAAAGAAGAGGTGGTACATATACACAATGGAATATTATTCAGCCATAAGAAGAAAACAAATCCTACCATTTGCAACAACATGGATGGAGCTAGAGGGTATTATGCTCAGTGAAATAAGCCAAGCCGAAAAGACAAGTATCAAATGATTTCACTCATATGTGGAGTATAAGAACAAAGAAAAAATACTGAAGGAACAAAACAGCAGCAGACTCACAGAACCCAAGAACGGACTAATAGTTACCAAAGGGAAAGGGACTGGGGAAAATGGGTGGGAAGGGAGGGATAAGAGGGTAAAAGGGGCATTATGATTAGCATACGTAATGTTGGGGGGGCACGGGGAGGGCTGTACAACTCAGAGAAGACAAGTAGTGATTCTATAGCATCTCACTATGCTAATGGACAGTGACTGTAATGGGGTTGGTGGGGGAACCTGATGAAGGGGTAGTTTAATAACCATAATATTGCACATGTAATTGTAGATTAATGATACCAAAATAAATTATATTAAAAAAAAACAGCTTTCCAAGAGTGTCTCTCTCACAAATAAAGATACTCAGGTTACCTAAATTTTTAGTCAACCTGAACCAAATGCATCCCCAGGTGATTATATAACTAACAGAAGCAGTAAACAATATTCATAAACTCTTCTCCCTTAAAAAGCATATCTTTTGCAATGTTATTATCAATTTTTATCATAATACATTATGCTTTAAAAATATTGTCCTTAAAACCTCAGACATATGAGTGATCAGGAATTTTAAGATTTTATTTAGCTAATTTCAAGAGCATGGAGGTCTAGATTCTACAATAATGTCTCTACCTTTTACAGGCCCATCTTGGTGAAGGTAGTGAGCTAGTAGAATGGCATATGAATTAAGACATTATTAAATCATTTCTACATGAATGTTCTTATTTGATCTCTATGACAGCCTTGTAAACCAAAAATCTCAGAATCTTTTGTCTTCTGCCATGAAGATACATATCTCATGATATATATTGAGGGTATGAAGCCTTTAGAAAGTAGTGAGTGTAGAAGTGCCATCTTCTTTAACTTCCCAAAGATCTGGAATCCTGATAGAGAGGAAATAAGTAGCTCTGAGAAACACTGTACGAGCTAGAAGAGTATATTCACAGCAAACATTAGCAGTCAGTCAAAAGGCTCTCGCGGCTCTGCAGATGTCTTCTAGGATCACAGACAGCAGCAGGCAGGAGAGAGACAGCCAATAAAGAAAACATTTTAACATGTTCAGTGACAATCGTGACTCTCAGATTAATTACCTTTTGCAACCTGAAAGGAAAAAGAATCCATATCTAGGGTATTCCTGCCACTCCCTTTTTTGCCACCCCCTTTTAATTTGGTAGATATTAAGAGTTTGTTTGAGCTCTCAGCTCAAGGGGGCAAGAACAGGACAGATGCCGTCTGCTCTCACTGATGTGGAAGGATCCCTTGTCTCCCTCTGCCCCTCACCTTTAACACTCGATATACCTCCCACAGCACTTGTTGTTTATCAGGAACCAGGTTTATGACACAGTTTGATCTAAAAAAGAACAAAGGAAATGACAAACAAATCTGCACCCTACTCTGAGATCTTTAAATCCTTTTTTAGTCCCTGAAGGTGACTTCCACCATTTTCTCAAAGATACATCATTCTTCCTGCCTCCCTCCCTGCCTCCCCACACTCAACTTTTTCTCATAAGAAAAAGATAAGAGAAAGACAGAGTGTTTAAAATCTCAATGAATTGTTAGCAAGTTTTAGTGTACAGAAAAAAAAAATCAGGCACACTTTTCTTACTTGCTTCTGTTCTGCCCTGATGATCTCCATGCAAAATGAAACCTGTGCCCAGATGCCGACTGCATAAGGCATTTCTTATGCTACATGTCAACTGGCTAAATTCCTCAAAGGCAGTTTTGTTAAGGCTGTCACTTGGGCAAGATTTGACAGCAACTCGAAGGAAAAAGAGAAACACAGAATCCTATAATTTGCCATGAAAATAATACTAAAGATAACAGGCCAGTGTGTATTGTACAAGCGGACTCAGTGGTTTCATTGGTCTTTTGGGCTTATTGGTTTACAGTTAAATTTAAAATAAGGTTCCTCTCAGGCTAGCCTGTTCTGTGGCCAGTGGGTTACAATGGCTCAGACCAACTCTCTCCCTTTATTAAGTCGTGCTAAGTTAATTGTCCATGACTGTTAATCAGCAAGAAGTGGTGCTACTTGTGTGTTCAATAGGAAATGAGCTATATGCATAACAGTAAGGATATAGACCTACATAACAATATCATAACTCTCATTCTGGATTCCAGCCTCTCCCAGCTTCTCTATGTAGCCATGAATAAAAGTCACATTGGCTGCCTGGAAGCCATATTTTTCCATGTGATATTCAACATGCTTTTTAGCCACTTCAACCTAAAGGAAGAAAAATATAGATTTGATAATCAACATTTTTTAAAAATACACACTTTTTTCCTAAAATGTTTCTATTGCTAATGGAATATACTTCCCCCAGACTACTATGGCTAAGTGTTCAAGGTTCCTCTGGGCATGCAGGATATACTACAGCCTGGGACAACTCAATGGGACATAAGCTCCCTGCTTGATACATGGGTTTTGCTTGAATAAACTCTTCACTCAATAACAAAATCTTTCAAGATAGACGGCAGAAGGGAGGAAAAAATCGAACTCCACTGGGTCATCATGATGTTCATATATCAGCTCAAACCTCTGACTTTGTGTTCTCCCGAAAAGCCCCTAATGGTCAAAATTCTCAGCTTCCAGGGCAGGAAGCACTAGTTGTACCAAAGAGCATTGCATATAGCAGCCATCTTAAATTATCCTTGAAGGCTCACAAGGAAACGAGAATGTTTTCCTCCTTAACCTCCATATCATCAACTCACCTGACCTTCTGTCATGTCTATTCCAGTGACGCGTCCCTTCTCACCGACCAGCTGACTAAGTGCGTAGCAATCTCTGCCACTTCCACTACCCAGGTCCAAAATCCAGCAGTTTTCCAGACGCTCAGGGATGACCAGACCACAGCCATAATACCTGGGAAATACAAAATATATAGATATTTTTCCCTCTAGAGAGCAGAAATCGTGGAACCACTACATCTTATAAATCCTTCCTTCCTCTTCCCTTTTTCTCTTCTTTCCATCACTTTCAATTTCTGTTTGGGTATTTAGTCTCCTCCACTAAACCGGAAGGTTCATGAAGGCTGGGACTCCATCCACACTGCACCAGGTACTGAGACAAGCCATCTAGAATACTGGTTGAATAAATGCATTTAGGCATTAGCTGAGCATCTAATGCAGACCAGGACTGTGCTGGTTACTGCAGAAATTTAGAACAATTTCTTGTCCCTCGGCGTATTTAACTGGGGAGGTAACACGTGAGTACAGAAAACATTTTCCATGCGTTATTGACAAGCTGAGTGACACAGGCAGCGAGTCCTGTAGTGCTTTGGAAAGGGGGGCTGGAGGACTGGAGAAAGCTTTGCAAAGCAGGTAAGGCATTGGTGAGGTAATGGATGGGCAAGATTTGGAAGGCCGACCGGAGAGAAGGCAGTCCAGATGGTAACTGCCCGCTGGGAGGCAAATCACCTTGGCAGTGCTGATGGCAAGAGGAAGGGAAAGTTCTGCAGAGAGTAGCATAGTGCATCACACGGAACCAAGGCTGGTTAGGAAGGGAGGGCCAACCCGGACAGTCTTCCATGCCAGGACCGAGGAGTGTGACTGTAACCTGCTGGTAAAGGCGGGTGCGGTGGGCGTGGGGGTGGGGGTCATTGGAGGTTCTTAAACAGAGCAGTCAGGTGATCCGTGCTGTGCGCTATCAGGTTTATGGTAGAGGCAAGCTGGCTGATCGGAGGTGAGTCAATTCCCTCGTGACTGGCATCTCCCCGCCCCCCGCCCCCCCGTCCGCCCGTCTCTCTCTCAAGCTGCTATCTGGGGTCTTCATGGAGGCAGCAGAGGGCACTCTACCTCAAGGCTACTTCCTCATGTACATTCTGCAGGGCTTCCCGGATGTGCTTGGGGACCGGCCTGGCTGGGGAAATGCAGGCATTAGTCTGGAGGTCCGCCGTTTTCTTCAGCACCTGTCCATAGTAGGTCTGACCCAGAGGCCAATAGTGGGGTAAGGAATAGGGAGAATTTAGAGCTGGAGCTGGTGTCCACTGGGAGAAGGACCACCCTCCCCACCCCCACCCATCCAGACCTGGCCGCCGTTTCTCCCAACAGAGCTCCAAGGCCACACTCCGCCCTGGCCGCCCACCGCAGCTTCTGGGGGCAGGGGCGCGGGCCAGGGCCGAGCCTCCGAGGGCCTGGTGCTCCCGCGCCTTCCTTCTGCCAGACAGCACCATCTGCCTGATGGGCCAGGCTCCGCCTCTGCCATTCCAGGCCCTACTGCCCACCTGCACGTCCTTCCTGATCTCAGCGTCGCCAGGGGCAGCCACTGCCGGGAGGGGTAAAGGAGAGCTGAAAGGCGAAGGCGCTGAGCACCAGCGCCGGGAAGGGGTGCGCCCAGATTCAGCGGGGATAAGGGGAAGGCAGCAGGCCGGGGAGCATCGGCGGTGGCGGGACGGGTCAGGGGACGCGGCAGGGCTGAGCGCCTGCGTGGGGGGCCTGCCCTGGGGGCCGCGGGGGGAGGCACACTCACTGTCTCCTAGGTCTGCAGACTCCTGGACTTGGATCCGTGAGGCCCAGCGCTGCCGAGGCCCAGCCCCGCAGAGGGTAGGGCTGATCCCTGGCCAGAGGGCTTCCGGCCCACAGGGCTTCAGGGATCCACTGCCGCTTCCACGCTTCCACCCAGCGGCCCACGTCGCTGGGCCCAGGGTCATCTAGGCTGTCTTTTCAACCATGAAGAGGCTAGTACCATTCATACCATCCTCCTTTATTGTTCCACTGTATAAACCTCATATTCTGACACAAATGAACACCGATACATACGATTTTTCCCCTTTGGGGGATGAAATCACTTTTTCTCAATCTATTTTTAAAAGTCAGGTTACTGAGATACAATTCACATCCAGTAAAATTCATCTTTCTTTAGTGTAGTTAGTTCTGTGAATTCTGATGAACGTCACAATCAAGACTGTCGCACAAAAGTCCCTTCACGCCCCTTTGCAGTGAATCCCCTGCTCCCAGCCCCAGCTCCTAGACCATAGAACTGCTCTCCCTGCTCTTCCACAATGTCATAGGCATGGAATCATACAGCGCAGAGCCCTTCTCAGTCTATTCTGACTTGTATTTAGGAAAGCAATTTTGCTAAATTCATTTTTAACATCTAGTAATTTTTGGTCAGTTCACTTGTTTTCTAGGTATTGTCATTTGATCTTGCAGGAAGTTTTTTTGTTCTTCCACCCCCATATTTGTGTCTTACTTCCTTTTGTGGTGGTGAAGTATTTCTATTCATTAGGATAGTAAGGAGATAAGGGGCTCCAGGTGAAAGATACCTAAAGTGGAAGATTTACCAAATTATACTCATTTTTCAGTCTCATCTGCCAGGAACAATCTTCTCTGATGTCAGTTAAATATTAATGGGAAGGTGTAGTATTTTTATATCTTTAATGAGTTAAATCCATGGAAACAATCCTTGATGGGATACTTTTATAAGTTAGACTATTTCCTACTATTGTGTAAAAATGAGTGTTTTTACAGATTATATCTTTTGGCAATCATATAATGGTGAAAACACTCCTAAATATTAGTTTTCAAAATACTCTATAAAATTAGTTCCTTTAGGAAAGCAGTCACTTTCTCACTCATTGTTAAAATGATATCTTTATCTTCAAGAGACAGATTAGTGAAAGGTTAAGGAAAGGGCGCTCTCATTTCCAACTTGTTCACTTGTACTTGCTTGATTATATTTTCAATTTGTGGTTACTCACAAGAATCATTTGATAAGCCTTAAATCCACTTAACCACACAGATAAACTGCAATAAAGCAAACCACCATCAAATTAGTCACAGTTTTCTCTTAAGAGTCTAGTGTGCAGGGCTGATTTTGGACCAGATTGCTTGTGACCATCTTTCATTCTGA
>JAVSCE010018001.1:0-65969 GCA_032199065.1 Smutsia gigantea
GTACCATCCTTGCATCCCTGGGATGAATCCCCACTTGATCATGGTGTATGATCCTCTTGATGTATTTTTGAATTCGTTTTGCTAATATTTTGTTGAGTATTTTTGCATCTACGTTCATCAGGGATATTGGTCTGTAATTTTCTTTTTGGTGAGGTCTTTGCCTGGTTTTGGTATTAGAGTGATGCTGGCTTCATAGAATGAGTTTGGAAGTATTCCCTCCACTTCTATTTTTTGGAAAACTTTAAGGAGAATCGGTGTTATTTCTTCTCTATATGTCTGGTAGAATTCAGAGGTGAATCCATCAGGCCCAGGGGTTTTGTTCTTGGGTAGTTTTTGATTACCAATTCGATTTCGTCACTGGTGATTGGTCTGTTTAGTTTTCCTGTTTCTTGCTTGGTCAGTCTTGGAAGGTTGTATTTTTCTAAGAAGTTGTCCATTTCTTCTATGTTTTCCAACTTGTTAGCATATAGAGTCTCATAATATTCTCTTATGATTCTTTGTATTTCTGTGGGGTCCGTCGTGATTTTTCCTTTCTCATTTCTGATTGTGTTTAAGTGTGTAGATTCTCTTTTTCTCTTAGTGAGTCTGGCTAGGGGTTTATCTATTTTGTTTATTTTTCAAAGAACCAGCTCTTGGTTTCATTGATTTTTTCTATTGTTTATTCTTCTCAATTTTATTTATTTCTTCTCTAATCTTTATTATGTCCCTCCTTCTGGTGACTTTGGGCCTCATTTGTTCTTCTTTTTCCAATTTCAGTAATTGTGTCTTAGACTATTCATTTGGGAATGTTCTTCCTTCTTTAAATAGGCCTGGATTGCAATATACTTTCCTCTTAGAACTGCCTTTGCTGTGTCCCACAGAAGTTGTGGCTTTATGTTGTTGTTGTCATTAGTCTCCATATATTCTTTGATTTCTGTTTTGATTTGGTCATTAACCCATTGATTAATTAGGAGAGTGTTAAGTCTCCATGTATTTGTGAGCCTTTTTGATTTCTTTCTAAAATTTATTTCTAGTTTTATACCTTAGTGATCTGAGAAGTTGGTTGGTAGGATTTCAATATTTTTGAAATTACTGAGGTTCTTTTTGTGGCCTAGTATGTGGTCTATTCTGGAAAATGTTCCATGTGCACTTGAGAAGAATGTGTAACCTGTTGCTTTTGGGTGTAGAGTTCTGTAGATGTCTGTTAGGTCCATCTGTTCTGGTGTGTTGTTCAGTGCCTCTGTGTCTTTCCTTATTTTCTGTCTGGTTGATCTGTCCTCTGGAGTGAGTGGTGTGTTGAAGTCTCCTAAGATGAATGCATTGCTGTCTATTTCCTCCTTTAATTCTGTTAGTATTTGTCTCACATATGCTGGTGCTCCTGTGTTGGGTGCATATATATTTATAATGGTTATATCTTCTTGTTGGACTAACCCTTTTATCATTATGTAATGTCCTTCTTTATCTTTTGCTACTTTCTTCGTTTTGAAGTCTATTTTGTCTGATACAAGTACTGCAACACCGGCTTTTTCTCTTTGTTGTTTGCATGAAATATCTTTTTCCATCCCTTCACTTTTAGTCTGTGTATATCTTTGGATTTGAGGTGAGTTTCTTGTAGGCAGCATATAGATGGGTCTTGCTTTTTATCCATTCTGTTACTCTGTGTCTTTTGATTGGTGCATTCAGTCCATTTACATTTAAGGTGATTATTGATAGATATGTACTTATTGCCATTGCTGGCTTTAGATTCGTGGTTACCAAGGGTTCAAGGGTTGCTTCTTTACTATCTAACAATCTAACTTAACTTTCTTGTTAAGTTATTGTAAACACAGTCTGATGTTTCTTTTTTTCTCTCCCTTCTTATTCCTCCTCCTCCACTCTTTCTATAATAGGTGTTTTATTCTTTGCCTTTAGTTGGCATTTGGATGGTCTGCTTTCTTTGCTATGATTTTTTTTTTTCTCTGGTGACATCTTTTTAGCCTTAGGTGTGCTTCCCTCTAGAGCAGTCCATTTAAGATATCCTGTAGTGGTGGTTTATGAGACGCAAATTCTCTTAACTTTCGTTTATCTGGAAATTGTTTAATCCCTCCATCATATTTAAATGATAATCGTGCTGGATACAATATTCTTGGTTCGAGGCCCTTCTGTTTCATTACGTTAAATATATCATGCCATTCTCTTCTGGCCTGTAAGGTTTCTGTTGAGAAGTCTGATGATAGTCTGATGGGTTTTCCTTTGTAGGTGATCTTTTTTCTCTCTCTAGCTGCCTTTAATACCCTGTCTTTATCTTTGATCTTTGCCATCCTAATTATTATGTGTCTTGGTGTTGTCTTCCTTGGGTCCCTTGTGTTGGGAGATCTATGAGCTTCGGTGGACTGCGAGACTACTTCCTTCCCCAGCGAGGGGAAGTTTTCAGCAATTATTTCTTCAAAGACACTTTCTATCCCTTTTTCTCTCTCTTCTTCCTCTGGTACTCCTATAATGCGAATATTGTTCCGTTTGGATTGGTCACACAGTTCTCTTAATATTCTTTCATTCCTAGAAATCCTTTTATCTCTCTCTTCCTCAGCTGCTCTGTACTCCTGTTCTCTGTTTTCTATTCCATTAACAGTCTCTCGCATCTCATCCATTCTGCTGTTAAGCCCGTCAATCGCTTGTCTGATTTCTGTATTGTCTTTCTTCAGTTCCCTCACTTCCTCCCTCAGCTCTTGCACATTTCTCTGTAGGTCCATCAGCATGGTTATGACTTTTATTCTGAATTCTTTTTCAGGAGGCTGTGCATTTCCATCCCTTCAGACTCCCTCTCTGGGGTTGTCTGGTTGATTTTGGTCTGAACCATATTCCTCTGTCTTTTCATGACTGTATAATTTGGTCACTGATAGTTGCCACGTATGTCAGCTGGGCTCTTTAAGACTTTAAAAAGAGAAGAAAAAAAAAAAGAAAGAGAAAAAAGAAAAAAAAGAAAGAAAAGAAAAAACAAAAACAAAACAAAAAACAAAACAAAACAAAAAACAAAAAAATGCCCACCGTACGTAGATTCTGTGGGAATGCTCTAGGTGGCGATATTGCCCCACTATTCAACAGCTGTGACTGTGCTGCTCCGCAGGGCCCTTTATCGCTCTGGCAGGGGTGGGAACGAATAGGAGGCTGCTGATCTCAGTGAGAAGTGTTAAGTATGGCTACGCTTCCTCAGTCGCCAGCTAAGGCGTCTGAAACTCCCCAGGACTCCCAGCCTGCTGGGCTGAGTGTGCTGGGGCGATCCGGCTCCTCCGCTGGGCTCCTGTCTCTTTAAGACCGCTGAAGAAAGCGCGCACTTTTTTTTTTTCCTTCCCGGAGCCGGCTGCAAGCACCCTGGCGCGTTCCCCGCTCAGATCCTGCCCCTCTGTCTCTCCAATCTCTGCTGCACTGCGCAATGTGGGTCAGCGCTCCCCGCGCAGATCACCGGGGCTGGCTACTTCGCGGGGTGTACTTCCACTCCCTCCCGGCTCTGAATCCTCTCCTCCCGCCGGTGCGCTGGGGTGGGGGAGGGCTCGGGTCCCGCCGGGTCGCGGCTCCGGATCTTACCCGCCTCTTGGGGTGCCGAGTCCTCTCGGGTGTAGCTGCACGCTGTGCGCTTTCCTGTGTATTCTCGTCTCTCTTTTAGGAATAGATGTATTTTCGGTGTTTTCGTAGATAAATATAGTGTTGGGAGGAGATTTCTGCCGCCCTGCTCACACCGCCATCTTCCCGGAAGTCTAGCATAGTGCTTTTAAGAATATTTTTTGAGCCTCTTTATTTCTGTGCTGAAATCAGAAATATATTTTTTATTCTTAATTCATATTCTACAATTTGTTTATCACTTGTCCTAAAGATTGGCATTTAGGTTACTTCTGGGTTTTAGCAGTTTCAGTAGAGCTGCTGTGAACGTGCACAGGCAGTGATTTTTTGTATGTATATTATGATTTCTGCTCAGTAAATACCACTGGGAAAAGGACAAAGCATTCCAGGCAGACAGCATAATGAACAAATGGCTTAGAAACAGAATATACCATTTGTTGGGAGTAGAACGTTGTTTGGAATGTTATGATTTCTTTTCCAAGTGTGTAATATGAACTATTTTGAGTTTATGAAAGTCCAGGTTGATCTTGAGATAGTCTGTCAATCTCACTAACTGGAAGGACACTAGATATGGAATTGCTGGGTCAAAGATTAAGTGTAAGTTTAACTTCATAAGAAAATGTCAAAGAGTTTTCTAAAATGATGTATGAATTTACATTGCTTCCAGAATTATATGAGCATCCCATTTATTCTACATCCTTCCCATTACTTGATCTTTTAACCCTGTAAAGTTGTCTTAAGTGCTTAATCTTTAAAATTAATATCATTCAAGTAGGCGTAGAATGGTATCCCATCATAGCTTTAATTTTCATCTCCCTGATGAATATATATATTAATCATCATTTATTTCATTACTAGGCATTCATATAATTCCTTTTATTAAACTTGTGCTCAAGTTTATAATTTTTGCTCATTTTTTAGTGTTAAATTTCTTATCTATTTTTCAGCTATAAGATTTTGTTGTATTTTCTTAATAGAAATCACTTCAGATGTATGCATTACAAATTTTTTTCTTCCATATGTTGCTTTCTTTTCATTTTTTATGGTGACCTTTGATGAACAGAAGTTTCCCATTTTGATGAAATCCAATTTATTTTTTTCTTTTATGATTAGTGCTTTTTATATCCTTTTCGTATGATAAGGCAGAGAAAATGTACTCCCTTTAAACTTTTACTTCCAGATACTTTATAGATTAAGTTTTTGTCTGTAGGTCTATGAAGTATTTCTAATTGTTTTTGATATATGTTGTTAGATAAGGGTCAAGACTTAATTTTTTCTATGTAATTATCTACTTGTTCCAATATAACTTGTTGAAAATCTTATCTTTATCCCACCGCATTTTCCTTACATACATATGTGAATCTATTTCTGGACACTCTATTCTCTTTCAGTGAACCATGTGTCTGTGATTATGCCAATGAAATATTGTCTTGAAAATTACTGTAATTTTATGTAAATTGTGAAATGAGCTAGCATGAATACTCCAACTATTGTCTTTATTTTCTAGGTAATTTTGGCAATTCTAGAGTGTTGCCTTATTTCTCTACAATTTTGCTATCAGTTTGGCAATTTCTACAAAAACAACTATGGAGAGTTTGAATATGTGTTATGTGTGTGTGTGTGCTCATATGCATATATGTATATATGTAGGTATATTTAACTATAACTATGTACAAATACAACAAGATATAGATCTCTCTATACATATGAAACATATACCTTTTGTATCTTATATGAGATAAAAATATTTTTAATACCTTTGTATTAAAGATATATCTTTCTTGGATGTATTTTTAGGATAATAATATATTGTGAGCAAAATTAAAAGAGAAAGGAAAGATGTTGCAAATCAGAGATGATAGAAATTTTGATCAAAAGGTGAGCCACTTATATTCCTCTTATTTATGGATCAGAAAACTGAAGCAAAGTAGGCTAATTCTTTTGTTATTTTGTTTTTTCAGCTTTTCAAAATAAACTGATATTAAAGCAAGGAGATACTTTTCCTGGGTCACAGAGATGCCTAATGGAATTTTTCCTGAACCCCATCTGGTGTCCTGCTACACATGCTATCTCAAGATCAACCTGGACTATCACATCTCTAGAATAGTTGATATTAAACACTTGGAAAAGAAATCATAGCATTCCAACCAAAGTTCCACTCCCAGCAAATGTTATATATTCTGTTTCTAAGCGATTGTTCATTATAATCTCTGCCTGGAATGCTTTGTCCTTTTTCAATATTCAATATTTGGCATTTGTTATTGACAGCTTTGTTAGGCAATAATTTGCATGCATCTTTTATTTCCACTAACAAGAGTCCAATGTACAGTAGGAAATGGAAGAGCAACATCTTAAAGAATTGTGATTCTCACCATACCACCAGTAAAACCTCACATGTGGGTGTTTAGAAAATAAATATTGATTAGATAATAGTAACAATGTAATGATAGCTAAGATTATTGTCTTTTATATGTGCAGACATTTTTCTAGATTGTTCTTTCAATTATATGGATAATATTATTATGTATGTCTTGTAAAAAGAACACTGAAAGGTTAGAGAATTTGCCCAAGTTCATAACTCTAGCAGTGGTGAAGTTGGGACCAAGCATAGACATCTGACTTTAGAATCTTATGAACTTTACACTATAGAGCCTCTCATAGATATTGAAAATGTATCATTTCTTCTAAATTTTGACTAAAATACATTGTAAGCTTGTTTTTGTTTAGATTTACATGTGTCTGTCCTTTTAATGTGAAACAAAAGTTAAATCTCCTTTAATTAATTATACTGAAAAACCATAAGACCTCAATGACTAAAAAATAATAATTTCTAAATAATTTTATTTTGGCAGAAAAAAGGTGGCACTAAAATTTCTTTAGACCTAAGTTTAGATGGTTCTGACCATTGTATCTGTGTTTGCTAGGAAAACAATAATGAAAAGTATTCAGGTAACTTTAAACACTTAATAAAATATTGCTGGCCTAAATGTAAATATTGCTGATTTAGTTATGGTAATATCCTTGCAGAGTTCTTAAGAATTAAGAACTCTGGGAAAGATAGTGGCATGACAGATGAGACAGAGGTCTCCTCCTAAAACTGCATATAATTCAAAAATATAATTAATACAACTAATCCTGAAAGAGCAACAGGAAAGAGGGCTGTGCCAGACTGCTACACCTGGAGAAAAGAATAGACCTCATGGAACAGGATAACGTACCAAAGCCACGGCCCGGTGGGACCCAAGCCCTTCCACCACTCCAGCTCACCAAAGGAAGGAAGAAAAACAGAGCGGGGAGGGAGAGGAGGCCTGAGACTGCTGAACACCTAGCTCTGGAGATCTGCTCTGAGAGCACAAACCTATATTGCATGGTGCTCTGGTGATTGGAGGGGTTGAAAAGCTAAGACAGGAAGAATACCTGAAGAGACTGAGATTCCAGCTGCTTGTGGAAAACAGGGATCCATATGTGGCTGCCCTGGGACAAAAGAAAGGTGGGCAGTCTAAGAGACTTCCTAACAGCAAGAGGGCTGCTAAAGGAGCAAGGATTGCACAGAGCTTACTGCTCAGGAGAAAGGACAAGTAGACAAAATTGTCTGGGTGCACACTGCCAAACAGGTTAGAAACTTTCACAATCTTCTGGTGATCCAGCCCCCTGGCTGGCTACACAGCTCCAAGGCCTCCCTCCCTGATACACAGCCTGTGGTGCTTTCCTCCCGGCCAGCCTACACCTGGCTCACAAACTGGCAAACCCTGCCCTGGCATCAGGCTGGCCAGAGGGAAGCCTTGTCTACAGCAACTACAAATGCAAAACATAGAGGATTATACATGGGTGCTCAGCCCACTGGTAATGGTATGGAGACAGGCCTAGCAGCCAAGAAGCAGGAAACAGCTCTTTCCTCCACCCAGGCACCAACACCACTCCCCTGTGACCCCCGACATTGCTCCACGAGCTGAGGACTCCAGAGAATAGAGCTTCTGGGCACTACAGGACTCCACATACAAATATGAAACGTCAAAGGAATCTGGTTCAAAGCAAAATCATACATACACCAAAGAGTCAAATGAAACCAATCTCATGACTCTTCCTGAAAGAGATTTCAAAATAAAAATCATAAACATGCTCATGAAGGTACAGAAAAATATTCAAGAACTCAAGAATTAATTCCAGTTGGAGATCCAATCATCACGGAACACAGTTTCAGAAGTGAAACATAAAATGGAAGGTTTTAAAAGCAGATTAGATATGGTGGAGGAGATGATAAATGAAATAGAAACTAGAGAAGAAGAATACAAAGAAGCTGAGGCACAGAGAGAAAAAAGGATCTCTAAGAAAAAAGAATATTGAGAGAATTGTGTGACTAATCCAAACGGAACAATATTTGTATTACAGGGGTGCCAGAAGAAGAAGAGAGAGAAAAAGGGATAGAAAGTGTCTTTGAGGAGGTAATTGCTGAAAAATTCCCCAGTCTAGGGAAGGAGATAGTCTCTCAGGCTGTGAAGGTGCACAGATCTCCCAACACAAGGGGGCCAAGGAAGACAACACCAAGACATATAATAATTAAAATGGCAAAGATCAAGGATAAGGACAGACTATTAAAAGAAGCCAGGGAAAGAAATAAGATCACATACAAAGAAAAGCCCATCAGGCTATCATCAGACTTCTCAGCAGAAACCTTACAGGTCAGAAGGGAGTGGCATGATATATTTAATGCAATGAAGCAGAAGGACCTCTGACCAAGAATATTTTATCCAGTAAGATTACCATTAAAATTTGAAGGACAGATTAAACAATTTCCAGAAAAGCAAAAACTGAGAATTTACCGCCCACAGACTATCTCTACAGTGTATTTTTGGAAGGATTGCTATAGATGGAAGTGTTCCTAACATTTAATAGTTGTCATCCAAGGTAATAAAACCACAGTAAAGAAAATAGAACAACTAATTACTAAGAAAATGCAAAATTAAATCAACTACCCCCAAAGTCAGTCAAATGATAGACAAAGAGTACAGAATATGAAATCTAATACATAAGGAATGGAAGAGGAAGAAAAAGGAGGAGAAAATAAAAACCTTTAGACTGTGTTTGTAATAGCCTACTAAGTGAGTTAGGTTAGACTCTCAGGTAGTAAGGAAGTTAACATTGAAACTTTGGTAAGCATGAATCTAAGGCCTGCAATGGCAATAAGTACATACCTATTGATAATCACCCTAAATGTAAGTGGTCTGAATGCACCTATCAAAAGACACAGAGTCAATGAATGGATAAAAAACAAGAACCATCTATATGCTGCCTACAAGAGACTCACTTTAAACCCGAAGACATACACAGACAAAAAGAGAGGGATGGAAAAGATATTTCATGCAACTAATAGGGTGAAAAAAGCAGGAGCTGCAGTACTTGTATCATAAACAATAGACTTCAAAACAAAGAAGGTCACAAGAGACAAAGAAGGACATTATGTAATGATAAAGGGGTCAATCCAACAAGAACATATAACCATTATAAATATCTATGCTCCCAACACAGGAGGACTTACATATGTGAAACAAATACTAACAGAATTTAAAGGGGAAATAGAATGCAATCCATTCATTCCAGGAGACTTTAACATACCACTCACTCCAAAGGACAGATCAACCAGACAGAAAATAAGTAAGGAAACAGAGGTACTGAACAACACATTTAAACAGATGGACCTAACAGACATCTATGGAACTCTACACCCAAATGTAGCAGAATACACATTCTTCTCAAGTGCACATGGAACATTTTCAAGAATAGATCATATAGTAGGCCACCAAAAGAGCCTCAGTAAATTCAAAAAGATTGAAACTGTACCAACCAGCTTCTCAGACCACAAAAGTATGAAACTAGAAATAAATTATGCAAAGGAAATGAAAAATCCCACAAACACATGGAGACTTCACAACATGCTACTAAATAACCAATGGATCAATGATAAAATAAAAACAGAGATCAAGCAATATATGGAGACAAATGACAACAACAATCCAACACTGCAAAATCTGTGGGATGCCGCGAAGGCCATGCTAAGACAAAAGTATATTGCAATACAGGCCTACCTCAGGAAAGAAGAGCAATCCCATATGGACAGTCTAAACTCACACTTAACGAAAATAGAAAAGGAAGAACAAATGAGGCCCAAAGTCAGTAGAAGGAGGGACATAATAAAGATTAGAGCATAAATAAATAAAATCAAGAAGAATAAAACAATAGAAACAATCAATGAAAGCAGGAGCTGGTTCTTCAAGAAAATAAACAAAATAGATAAATTCCAAGCTAAACTTATCAAGAAGAAAAGGGAGTCTACACACATTAACAGAATTAGAAATGAGAAAGAAAATCACTATGGACACCACAGAAATACAAAGAATTATTAGAGAATACTATAAAAAATTATATGCTAAGAAACTGGATAACCTAGAAGAAATGGACAACTTTACAGAAAAATACAAATTTCCAAAAATACAACACAGAAAGAAACAGAAAATCTGAACTGACCAATTACCAGCAATGAAACTGAATTGGTAATCAAAAAACTACCTAAGAACAAAATTCCTGGACCAGATGGCTTCACAACTGAATTTTATCAAACATTTAGTGAAGAACTAATACCCATCCTCCTTAATGTTTTCCAAAAAGTAGAAGAGAGAATACTTCCAAAATCATAGAGTGATGAGGCCAGCATCACTCTAATACCAAACCAGGCAAGGATACCACAACAACAACAAAAAAATTACAGACCAATATCCTTGATGAACATAGATGCAAAAATACTCAATAAAATATTAGCAAACCAAATACAGAAATATGTCAAAAAGATTATCCATCATGATCAAGTGGGATTTATTCCAGGGATGCAAGTATGTTACAATATTAGAAAATCCATCAACATCATCCACCACATCAACAAAAAGAAGGACAAAAACCACATGATCATCTTCATAGATGCCAAAAAAGCATTTCACAAAATTCAACATCCATTCTTGATAAAAACTCTCAATAAGTTGGGTATAGAAGGCATGTACCTCAACGTAATAAAGGCCATATATGACAAACCCACAGCCAACATCATACTTCACAGCAAGAAGCTGAAATCCTTTCCTTTAAGTTCGGGAACAAGACAAGGATGCCCACTCTCTCCACCTTTATTCAACACAGTTCTGGAGGTCCTCACCAGAGCAATTAAACAACACAACGAAATAACGGGCACCCAGATTAGTAAGGAAGAAGTTAAACCGTCACTGTTTGCAGATGACATGATATTGTACATAAAAAACCCCAAAGAATCCACTCCAAAATGAGTAGATCTAATATATGCATTCAGCAAAGTTGCAGGATACCAAATTAATACACAGAAATCTGTTGAATTCCTATACATTAACAATGAACTAGCAGAAAGAAAAATCAGAAAAATAATGCCATTCAAAACTGCATCAAAAAGAATAAAATACTAAGGAATAAACCTAATGAAGGAAATGAAAGACCTGTACTCTGAAAACTACAAGACACTCATGACAGAAATTAAAGAGATACCAATACATGGAAACACATCCCACGCTCATGGATAGAAAGAATTTATATTGTTAAAATGGCCATCTTGCCTAAAGCAATCTACAGACTCAATGCAATCCCTATCAAAATACCAACAGCATTCTTCAATGAACTGGAGCAAATCATTCTAAAATTCATATGGAACTACAAAAGACCTCGAATAGCGAAGGCAATCCTGAGAAGGAAGAATAAAGCTGGGGGGATTATGCTCCCCAACTTTCAGGTCTACTACAAAGCCACAGTACTCAAGACAATTTGGTACTGGTACAAGAACAGAACAATGGACCAATGGAACAGACTAGAGAGCCCAGATATAAACCCAAGCATATCTGGTCAATTAATATATGATATAGTAGCTACGGACATACAATGGGGAAATGACAGCCTCTTCTACAGCTATATGCAAGAGAATGAAACTGGATTATTGTCTAATCCCATACACAAAAGTAAACTCGAAATGGATCAAATACCTGAATGTAAGTCATGAAACCATAAAACTCTTAGAAGACAACATAGGCAAAAATCTCCTGAATATAAGCATGAGCAACTTCTTCCTGAATGCATCTCCTTGAGCAAGGGAAACAAAAGCAAAAATGAACACATGGGACTACATCAAACTAAAAAGCTTCTGTATTGCAAAGGACACCATCAACGGAACAAAAAGGCATCCTACTAGTATGGGAGAATATATTTGTAAATGACATATCTGACAAGGGGTTAACATCCAAAATATATAAAGAGTCACAGGCCTCCACACCCAAAAAGCAAATAACCCGATTACAAAATGGGCAGAGAATATGAAGAGACAATTCTCCAAAGAAAAAATGAAGAAATTCAGATGGCCAACAGACACATGAAAAGATGTTCCACATCACAAATCATCAGGGAAATGCAAATTAAAACCACAATGAGATATCACCTCACACCAGTAAGGATGGCCACCATCCAAAAGACTAAGAACAACAAATGCTGGTGAGGATGTGGAGAAAGGGGAACCCTCCTACACTGCTGGTAGGAATGTAAGCTAGTTCAACCATTGTGGAAAGCAATATGGAGGTTCCTCAAAAAACTAAAAATACAAATACTATTTGACCCGGGAATCCCACTCCTAGGAATTTACCAAAAAAATACAAGTTCTTAGATTCAAAAAGACATATGCACCCCTATGTTTATCGCAGCACTATTTACAACAGCCAAGATATGGAAGCAACCTGAGTGTCCATCAGTAAATGAATGGATAAAGAAGACCTGGTACATATACACAATGGAATACTATTCAGCCATAAGAAGAAAAGAAATGCTACCATTTGTAACAACATGGTTGGAGCTAGAGGGTGTTATGCTCAGTGAAAGAAGTTAGGCAGAGAAAGACAAGTGCCAAATTATTTTCCTTATTTGTGGAATATAACAATGAAGAAAAACTGAAGGAACAAAATAGCAGCAGACTCACAGACACCAAGAAGGGACTAGTGGTTACCAAATGGGTGGTGTGGAGGAGGGTGGATGGGGAGGGAGGGAGAAGGGGATTGTGGTGTATCATGATTGGTGCACATGGTGTGTGTGTGGTCATGAAAAAGACAGTGTAGCTCAGAGAACACAAATAGGGACACTGTGGCATCTTACTACACTGAGGGACAGTGACTGTAATGGGGTGTGGGGAGGTAATAACGATGAACAATAAGGATGAATGTAATAACCACATTGTTTTTCTTGTTAAACTTTCATCAAAACATATATCAATGATACCATAAATAAATAAATTCTAAATTAATTAGTTAATTAAAAAAAGAATTAACCTTATGCACAATGCCATTTTTGTTTGTTTTTCAGAAAGTCCTGCTTTTATTTCAAAATAGTTTGCCTCCCTTCAATAAAAATTAGTGAACTGCCAGGGCTCCCATCTATAGCCAACTCTTCTACTTGTGCTCAGAATCACTTCCTCTATTGCCTATTCAAGAACACATCTCCAGACATTTCCCTTTCCACATCATCTTCTTTCCTATCTAAGGAATGATTTGCCTCACCTTACACACAAGCTGATTTTTCTTCCCTTTAATCATCTCACACCTCTTCTCAAACTTTACAGCAGCTTTCCATCTGTATTAGTTTCCCATAGCTGAGGTAACAACTTAACACAAATGTGGTTGTTTATAAAAACACACATTTATTCTCTTAACAGATCTGCAAGTCAGAAGTCCACAGTCAGCTTCACTGGGCTAACCCAGGTGTTAACAGGAAGCTCTGGGACAATATCCCTTTCCTGGCCCTTTTCAGGGTCTACAGCTGCATTCCTTGAGGCTCTTTCCTATGTCAGGAAAGCCTGAGCAGCATAGCTTTTTTTTTCCAACTGTCACGTTACTTGCTTCTATGTCAAAATTCTCTCTGCCTCCTTCTTCTAAGGACTCTTGTAATTGCATTTGGGGCCAACCTGGATAATCCAGATAAACTCCCTATGTCAAAATCTTTAGTTTAATCCAGTCTGTATACTTTTGCTACATAAAGTGACATCATAGGTTCCAGGAGTTAGGCCTTGAGATTGATGGTGATTGGAGGGGGGAGCATGTTAATTCAGCTTTGTCTCTTAAATATTAAAAAATATATATTTTTAAAAATATCCTTAAAAAGATCCGACATGGTCTGGCTCCTGACAAGCTCTCTGACCTGAGGCATTGTGCCCTGCGGTTCTGTCACTGTCCTGAGCGCCCTGCCTCCAGGAGGGTCCCACTCTGCAGACGAACACTGCTCCTGCCTCAGGAATTTTACATACAGTGCTTCCTCTGACAGACATGCTCTCCTAGATAACCACTGGCCTTGCTCCTCACATTCCTTGGATCTCACACACAAGGTTAAATTTTCTGAGACTTCCCATGTCAAATAACCTAGTATAAGTAGTATCTTCTCAGCCCCTCATTTCCCTGACCTTCCTCTTTCTCTCTATTGCATGATCATTCTCCAACATATAAATATTTTTGTCTGTCTCTCTCCACTAAACTATAACCTCCTTGGTGGTAGAAGCAGTATTTTTTTTTTTCTGTTTCCAGTGCCCAGAATAGAGCTTATTTTCTGAGTGAATAAATTCAAGTCCATAGCTTCTGGAACTGCAATTTAGATTCTTCATTCAACAAGAAAAATAAGACATTATGAACAAATACAGCTAAAATGGCAGATAAGTAATGTATTTTGAGTCAAAGGCAAGCCCCAAAAATAACAAAATGGATAATTCACTCTGCTCATTCACAAAAGGCAACAAATGTATAGCTTACAATTTAGCTCTATGAAGAAAAATTGTTTATGTCATTAATTTCCCCAAACATTTTACTCATAAAACAGAATCCTAGAGGCCTGAGTATTTTATTGCAATCACCATCTATTCCAATAGGACTCTATATATGATGATAAATCCCAGCTTAATATTAAATGCAAACTTTAAAGAGGATACTGTTAGGATTCAGATAACTCAATTTTGCTCTGTCATTTATTTGCTATTTGACCTGTTCTGCAATTACTCTAGGAAAAATATCTCTTTAAGCTGTTAGCCCATTGCCTCACCTGAAAAATAAGAATAAAATACTCAACCTCACTGGTCTCAAGATGCAATTTAGCTCTCCTATGTGCAATCGATTTATATACTGTAGATGCCATATTCATATTTTTACTAAAGAAATAACACATTTCTGCTCTTAATATTTCTCATGGGTTTATTAAATTTAGTTATTCAAAAACTAATCTTGTTTAAGGACTAATTTTATAAATTTGCAGAATATTAGTCAAGAGAGAAAGGTACTACACTACAGAAAAAAAGTGTGTTTGGAAAATCTCTCAGATTGAACCAGAAGAAGTGGTAATTAGTATTATTTGATTATCTGGGTGTTTTGAATACTGTTAAATTGCTTTATATATGTTGTCCTTTGATTTTAAAAATTAGCCCATCTTATACAAACACAATTTGAATTTATAGATATTACTTTATTCTCTCAAAGACAGAAAGATAATTACGGATTCCTATGAGGCTGAGCAAATCAAGTAGTCAGACTCACAACTGTTAGCTGGATTTCCTGATGAAGTGACACTGGCAGTCTAATTCTTTCTGTGTAACAGTAAACGTACAATTTTTTCCTTTCACAGCACCCAAATGCAACTTAGTAATATTAATTATGGTCTGGCTATATTTCCTCAAATATACTTATTCCATTTTTTACTTATACAGCTACCTAGTTCTGAATTATTACATTTTTACATAGAGTTTGTGCAGAAAGAATCCACAACAAACCCCTTTATAATTATGTCTCTGTTATGTGTTACAGATACTCCCTTCCTCTCTCTCCTTTCATTTCCTCCAGTTGAAACTGCCATAGAAATCTGTACGTGTGTGAGAGGAACTGTTTTTTATTAGTTTAATTAATTGAAAATAATAATATTTAAAATAACCAATTATAAGATATTAAGTGTTGCTGAAGAGTCAGATGAGATATGAGATCAAGGAAACTGCACCTGATGTTAGTTTCAGAAAATCTACTCTCCAAGCTTTAAAATAAAAAAAAAATGGGGAGTAACTGACTTTTTGCAAAGGACATATCGTAAAACTAATTGATGAGAATATTAGTGTTATTGAAAACCAATAGAATGGCACTGTTTCTTAAGCCTAGACTCTTAGAATAAAACAAAGATTCAACTGTAACAAACATTCCTCAGCTTTTATTAACCTGAGTAGATGCATTATGATGAGCTTAATAGCATTTTTCAAATACAAGGAGAAAAAGCTATTACAACTACCACTATTAATAAAGCAATCACATATTTTCTTACTATTCTTCTGCTATGATTTTTACTATAATTATTAATTCTTAAAAAAACAGAAATATAGAAAATGTAAGTAGCTCTAAGGGAATTTGTGGGGAAATTTTATATTATCAATAGGTAGCTCTAAAGGAATTTGGGGGATTCCATATTAGTAATTATTCTTCAGTATAGAATTAGTGTCTCATAGGAAGATACACAAAATATAGATTTTAATTGTTAATACTTGGTAAAAAAAATCGTAAGACACTTTAAAATTGCTTTACCTCAATTATCAATTTTTTATGAGGATCAACCTTATCTCATATTTTCATATAGACCCATTGTTAAAAAAAAAAGGACGTTTTTTCCAATTGTTCATAGTCTATAGAACATTAGTAAAGAACTACCTGAAGAAATATACATGTCACATTTTTCTGTCTTTTCATTATTTTACAGAAGCCCCAAATCTTTTGAAGTAATTTCTAGAATAATGATTGTGAAAAATGCTCTTGTTTGTTTTTCTTCTTTTCAGGAATATCACAAAATGAAAAAAAAAAAGTTGAAACCAGTTTTCTGAGGACAATTTTCCACATCAGCTAACAACTGTAGCACCCTGACAGAGACTACAAATATTGACTTAGTTAACTTATTTCTTCATATACCTGTGATGAGTTTTTCTGGGATGTTTTTTTCTACAAGGAGATTTTATATATTAACCAAAATACCTGAAAAATAGAACCAAATTTTCACAGATTTTCAAATACTTAATATAAAGAAAAGTGCATCTCGATCAAAAGACTATAAAAGATTCAGGTATCTATTTGAGGTCCAGGACAATGGCTTTCTTGTAATTTTCCACAATGCCCACAACATACAGCATATGACATGTATTAATTAAATAGGATGTATGAAACTGAGAAAAGTGTGGATCCTGAGTTAATACGTTTGAATTTCCAGGTTAAAATTATAATCAAATTTGTGCATCTTAAAATTAGTGTGCATAATCCCTAATAGAAATGTGATCTATAAAAGCTATATAGAAATACTTGAGCATATTCTTTAAAAAATGTTGCCCAGAAAGGCTTTCTTGGACTTTATTACAATTAGCTTTTGAACTTCAATAACTCAAGGGAGATAAAAAATACATTTCTGGTTATAGACAGTACACAAGTACTAAAAATTAGCTACAATGCTACATCGAGTTTCACACCTTTGACTACCCTCCTACTTCCAACCACTATCATCCCAACATACTAAAGAAGGAGAGATTCTCTTGTTTGTCTTTCAGGAAATGTAAGGCCAGGAAAGCCCTAGATTTTGAGGGGAAAAAAATGCAATGAACACTGTTAGAAACTGGCTTCTTAATCTTCCTGAGCTCTATCCTCTCCAACACAAGTGTTCTGGGAGGAACACTCAGAACGACAGTCAGGAATTTATTTGGGCTCACTCTCCCAGCACTGAAGAGCGCTGAAATGGTCCAAGGACGCAACAAAACACAAAAGTTTACCTCCTGAACCCCTTCTGAACTCCTTCTAGAAACATTTATGCAACTCCTCAAAATCCAAGAACTCCGGTGCATAAACTGAATGTTTGAGCTTAGATTCTCCTCTCTAGCAAGATTCTCCAGCAAGAACTTCCTTTAGTGTTCAGCAACTCCTCCCTCTATGCTTCTCACTTCCTATTGTGAGCCGAGTCTGTGAGACTTTGTTCCAATCCCCAGCTTTAGGAACTAATGTTAAATTTATCTACATGCAACAAAGTAGCATCCAACTAATGATGTTGCCATTTAATTGCTTCACTTGCTTGTATTTAGTTGCTCTTGTTCTACACTCATCCCACAGGTAGCAGTCTCCCTCCACTATTCCCTCTCCCTAAAATACATATCTTGGCCATAAAAACATAGGAACCCAACACAAATTAAGTGCTAGTATTATATGCACTAATTTTAAAAAAGGTAATCAGATTTCCCATATGAATGATGTGATTTCTGAAAAAACAAACTCACATAAAGTGCTATTCTAATGTATGTCAAGCCACTAAAGAGGATCCTTCTCCAACATATTTGGGACAAAAACAGGTTTAGAGAATAAGCTGCTGAAGAATCAAGAGGTACATTTTCCCACTCTACGTTTTAAAGTGAGCCTGCCATTTACACTCTGTCATATTTAAAGAGAAGATGGAGATTTTTTTTTTAACTGCAAGCCAAGAAAAAAATGTTTAAATGCCTGAGGGACTTTCAAATTCCTTATGGAATAGTAATTTTTTTCAGATATGATCCTAAAAAATGTGGAGCTATAAACTTAGTCTACATTAATCTGTGGGACATGTTCAGATCTAGAGATTTTTCCTGGAGCTTTCGGTTTGCCAGGCATAGAGGAAATATGTCTTACATTGCATTATTATGGTAAATGTTGCCATCCTTTAGAACATATGTTCATCTCAAGCCTTGGTCTTAAAACAACTGTGAAACTACAGATAAAAATGTAAGAGTGAACAATATCATAACATTAAAAAAAGTATGTCTAGGATTGATCTGTATTAGTGTGACCAGAGCAACCACGGGGCCTGGGTTACCTGAGAAACTTCCAGTGTGTCTGTTCTTCTGGCTTAGTAATTAATAACACCATTTTTTATTCTCCAAAATGTTATGGTTTGGATGAAGAAGTGTGCAACTACTCTGCCTATAACTCATTAAAATCAGTGCTCTCTGCTTCGATTTTCCTTTATTTTTATTTTGGCTTTCTTCAAGAATAGATGATCTTTTCTTTATCTCCCTTTTGTCAGGTTATGTTTTTCAGAAATGCAAAAATATACTTGATTTAAGTATTTAAATATCGCTGTTAAAATAAATGTATATTCTTTGCTCTTTGAATTACTCCCATAGACCTATCATTATATTACTGTTTAATAAATACACAGAAAATATTTAATTTAGACCAACTTGGTTAAATGTAAAAAAATGGATAAAATGTATTATTTTTACATTACATGTGTATATATAAATGTGTGTGTGTGTGTGCATATATGGTATACAGAGAGACAAAAAGACCAAGATAAAAATATACATATATTGGGACTTCCAGAAAGATGGTGGTGTGAGCAGGGCAGCAGAAATCTCCCAACACTATATTTATCTACGAAAACACAGCAAATACATCTATTCCTAAAATAGAGACCAGAATACACAGGAAAGGACACAGCGTGCAGCTATACCCGAGAGGACTCAGCACCCCAAGAGGCGGGTAAGATACGGAGCCGCGACACGGCGGGACCCGAGCACTCCCCAACCCCAGCACACCGGCGGGAGGAGAGGATTCAGAGACGGGAGAGAGTGGAAGTGCACCCCGCGAAGTAGCCAACCCCGGTGAACTGTGCGGGGAGGGCTGACCCACATCATGCAGTGCAGCAGAGACTGGAGAAATAAAGGGGCAGGATCTGAGCGGGGAAGCACCAGGGTGCTTGCAGCTGGCTCCCAGGAAGGAAAAAAAAAAGCGCGTGCTTTCTTCAGCGGTCTTAAAGAGACAGGAGCCCAGCAGAGGAGCCGGATGACCCCAGCACACTCAGCCCAGCAAGCTGGGAGTCCTGGGGAGTTTCAGACACCTTAGCTGGCGACTGGTAAAGCGTAGCCATACTTAGACTTCTCCCTGAGATGAACAGCCTCCTATTCGTTCCCACCCCTGCCAGAGCGATAAAGGGCCCTGCGGAGCGGCACAGCTATGGCTGTGGATTAGTGGGGCAATAGCGCCACCTACAGCATTCCCACAGAATCTACTCCCGTGGGCGGTATTTTTTTGTTTTGTTTCTTTTGTTTTTTGTTTTTTGTTTCTTGTTTTTTGTTTTTCTCTTTTTTCTTTTTTCTTTCTTTCTTTCTTTCTTCTTTTTTTTCTTTGTAAATTCTTAAAGAGCCCAGCTGACATACGTGGCAACTACCAGTGACGAATTCTATAGCCATGAAAAGACAGAGGAATATGGTTCAGAACAAAATCAAACAGACAACCCCAGAGAGGGAGTCTGAAGGGATGGAAATGCACTGTCTTCCTGAAAAAGAATTCAGAATAAAAGTCATAACCATGCTGATGGACCTACAGAGAAATGTGCAAGAGCTGAGGGAGGAAGTGAGGAAAGTGAGGAAAGACAATGCAGAAATCAGACAAGTGATAGACAGGCTTAACAGTAGACTGGATGAGATGCAAGAGACTGTTAATGGAATAGAAATCAGAGAAGAGGAATACAGAAAAGCTGAGGAAGAGCGAGATAAAAGGATTTCTAGGAATGAAACAATATTAAGAGAACTGTGTGACCAATCCAAAAGGAACAATATTCGCATTATAGGAGTACCAGAAGAAGAAGAGAGAGAAAAACGGATAGAAAGTGTCTTTGAAGAAATGATTGATGAAAACTTTCCCTCGCTGAGGAAGGAAATAGTCTCGCAGTCCACCAAAGCCCACAGATCTCCCAACACAAGGGACCCAAGGAAGACAACATGAAAACACATAACAATTAAGATGGCAAAGATCAAAGATAAAGACAGAGTATTAAAGGCAGCTAGAGAGAGAAAAATGATCACCCACAAAGGAAAACCCATCAGACTATCATCAGACTTCTCAACAGAAACCTTAAAGGCCAGAAGAGAATGGCATGATGTATTTAACGTTATGAAACAGAAGGGCCTCGAAACAAGAATATTGTATCCAGCATGATTATCATTTAAATATGATGGAGGGATTAAACAATTTCCAGACAAACGAAAGTTGAGAGAGTTTGCCTCTCATAAACCACCACTACAGAATATCTTAAATGGACTGCTCTAGATGGAAGCACACCTAAGGCTAAAAAGATGTCACCAGAGAAAATAAAATCATAGCAAAGAAAGCAGACCATCCAAATACTAACTAAAGGCAAAGAATAAAACACCTAGTATAGAAAGAATGGAGGAGGAGGAATAAGAAGGGAGAGAAATAAAGAAACATCAGACAGTGTTTACAATAACTTAACAAGAAAGTTAAGTTAGATTGTTAGATAGTAAAGAAGCAACCCTTGAACCCTTGGTAACCACGAATCTAAAGCCAGCAATGGCAATAAGTACATATCTATCAAGAATCACCCTAAATGTAAATGGACTGAATGCACCAATCAAAAGACACAGAGTAACAGAATGGATAAAAAAGCAAGACCCATCTATATGCTGCCTACAAGAAACTCACCTCAAATCCAAAGACATACACAGACTAAAAGTGAAGGATGGAAAAAGATATTTCATGCAAACAACAAAGAGAAAAAAGCCAGTGTTGCAGTACTTGTATCAGACAAAATAGACTTCAAAATGAAGAGAGTAGCAAGAGATAAAGAAAACATTACATAATGATAAAGGGGTCAGTCCAACAAGAAGACATAACCATTATAAATATATATGCACCCAACACAGGAGCGCCAGTATATGTGAGACAAATACTAACAGAATTAAAGGAGGAAATAGACAGCAATGCATTCATCTTAGGAGACTTCAACACACCACTCACTCCAGAGGACAGATCAACCAGACAGAAAATAAGTAAAGACACAGAGGCACTGAACAACACACTAGAACAGATGGACCTAACAGACATCTACAGAACTCTACACCCAAAAGCAACAGGATACACATTCTTCTCAAGTGCACATGGAACATTTTCCAGAATAGACCACATACTAGGCCACAAAAAGAACCTCAATAATTTCAAAAATATTGAAATCCTACCAACCAACTTCTCAGATCACCAAGGTATAAAACTAGAAATAAATTTTAGAAAGAAATCAAAAAGGCTCACAAATACATGGAGACTTAACAACACTCTCCTAATTAATCAATGGGTTAACAACCAAAACAAAACAGAAATCAAAGAATATATGAAGACTAACGACAACAACAACACAAAGCCACAACTTCTGTGGGACGCAGCAAAGGCAGTTCTAAGAGGAAAGTATATTGCAATCTAGGCCTATTTAAAGAAGGAAAAACATTCCCAAATGAATAGTTTAAAGACAAAATTACTGAAATTGGAAAAAGAAGAACAAATGAGGCCCAAAGTCACCAGAAGGAGGGACATAATAAAGATTAGAGAAGAAATAAATAAAATTGAGAAGAATAAAACAATAAAAAAAATCAATGAAACCAAGAGCTGGTTCTTTGAACAAATAAACAAAATAGATAAACCCCTAGCCAGACTCATTAAGAGAAAAAGAGAATCTACGCACATAACCAGAATCAGAAATGAGAAAGGAAAAATCACGACGGACCCAACAGAAATACAAAGAATCATAAGAGAATATTATGAGAATCTATATGCTAACAAGCTGGAAAACATAGAAGAAATGGACAACTTCTTAGAAAAATACAACCTTCCAAGACTCACCAAGCAAGAAACAGAAAAACTAAACCGACCAATCACCAGCGACGAAATCGAATTGGTAATCAAAAAACAACCCAAGAACAAAACCCCCGAACCAGATGGATTCAACTCTGAATTCTACCAGACTATAGAGAAGAAATAACATCGATTCTCCTTAAAGTTTTCGAAAAAATAGAAGAGGAGGGAATACTTCCAAACTCATTCTATGAAGCCAGCATCACTCTAATACCAAAACCTGGAAAGACCTCACCAAAAAAGAAAATTACAGACCAATATCCCTGATGAACGTAGATGCAAAAATACTCAACAAAATATTAGCAAACCGAATTCAAAAATACACCAAGAGGATCATACACCATGATCAAGTGGGATTCATCCCAGGGATGAAAGGATGGTACAACATTCGAAAATCCATCAACATCATCCACCACATCAACAAAAAGAAGAACAAAAACCACATGATCATCTCCATAGATGCTGAAAAAGCATTTGACAAAATTCAGCATCCATTACTAATTAAAACTCTTAACAAAATGGGTATAGAGGGCAAGTACCTTAACATCATAAAGGCTATATATGACAAACCCACAGCTAATATCATACTTAACGGTGAGACGCTGAAAGCTTTTCATCTAAGATCAGGAACAAGACAGGTATGCCCACTCTCTCCACTGTTATTCAACATAGTACTGGAGGTCCTAGCCACAGCAATCAGACAAAATAAAGACATACAAGGCATCCAGATTGGTAAAGAAGAAGTCAAATTGTCACTATTTGCAGATGACATGGTACTGTACATAAAAAACCCAAAAGACTCCATTCCAAAACTACTAGAACTAATATCTGAATTCAGCAAAGTTCCAGGATACAAAATTAACACACAGAAATCTGTTGCTTTCCTATACACTAATGATGAACTAACAGAAAGAGAAATCAGAAAAACAATTCCATTCACAATCGCATCAAAAAAATAAAATACCTAGGAATAAACCTAATGAAGGAAGTGAAAGACCTGTACTCTGAAAACTACAAGACATTCCTAAGAGAAATTAAAGAGGACACTAACAAATGGAAATGCCTCCCATGCTCTTTGCTAGGAAGAATAAATATTGTCAAAATGGCTATACTACCTAAAGCAATCTACAGATTCAATGCAATCCCTATCAAACTACCAACAGCTTTCTTCAATGAACTGGAACAAATAATTCTAAAATTCATATGGAACCACAAAAGACCCCGAATAGCCAAAGCAATCCTGAGAAGGAGGAATAAAACAGGGGAATTATGCTCCCTGACTTCAAGCTCTACTACAAAGCCACAGTAATCAAGACAATTTGGTATTGGCACAAAAACAGACCCACAGACCAGTGGAACAGAATAGAAAATCCAAACATTAACCAAAACATATACAGTCAATTAATATTTGATAAAAGTGCCTTGGATATACAATGGGAGATGACAGCCTCTTCAGCAGCTGGTGTTGGAAAAACTGGACAGCTACATGTAAGAGAATGAAACTGGACTACTGTCTAGCCCCATACACAAAGGTAAACTCAAGGTGGATCAAAGACCTGAAGGTAAGTCATGAAACCATAAAACTCTTAGAAAAAAACATAGGCAAAAATCTCTTGGACATAAACATGAGCGACTTCTTCATGAACATATCTCCCCAGGCAAGGGAAACAAAAGCAAAAATGAACAAGTGGGACCATATCAAGCTGAAAAGCTTCTGTACAGCAAAGGACACCACCAGTAGAACAAAAAGACATCCTACAGTATGGGAGAATATATTCATAAAAAACGTATCTGATAAACGGTTGACATCCAAAATATATAAAGAATTCATGCCCCTTAACAAACAGAAAGCAAATAATCCAATTAAGAAATGGGCAAAGGACATCATGAATAGACACTTCTCTAAAGAAGAAATTCAGATGGCCAACAGGCACATGAAAAGATGCTCCACATCGCTAATCTCAGAGAAATGCAGATTAAAACCACAATGAGATATCACCTCACACCAGTGAGGATGGCCAACATCCAAAACACAAACAACAATAAATGTTGGCGAGGATGTGGAGAAAAGGGAACCCTCCTACACTGCTGGTGGGAATGCAAATTAGTTCAACCATTGTGGAAAGCAGTATGGAGGTTCCTCAAAAAACTCAGAATAGAAATACCATTTGACCCAGGAATTCCTCTCCTAGGAATTTACCCTAAGAATGCAGCAGCCCAGTTTGAAAAAGACAGATGCACCCCTATGTTTATCACAGCACTATTTACAATAGCCAAGAAATGGAAGTAACCTAAGTGTCCATCAGTAGATGAATGGATAAAGAAGATGTGGTACATATACACAGTGGAATATTATTCAGCCATAAGAAGAAAAAAAATCCTACCATTTGCAACAACATGGATGGAGCTAGAGGGTATTATGCTCAGTGAAATAAAAAAAAAAAAAAAAGACAAGTATCAAATGATTTCACTCATATGTGGAGTATAAGAGCAAAGAAAAAATACTGAAGGAACAAAACAGCAGCAGACTCACAGAACCCAAGAACGGACTAATAGTTACCAAAGGGAAAGGGACTGGAAAAAATGGGTGGGAAGGGAGGGATAAGAGGCAAAAGGGGGCATTATGATTAGCAGATGTAATGTTGGGGGGGGCACGGGAAGGACTTTACAACTCAGACAAGACAAGTAGTGACTCTATAGCATCTCACTATGCTGATGGACAGTGACTGTAATGGGGTTGGTGGGAGGGACCTGATGAAGTGGTAGTTCAATAACCATAATATTGCACATGTAATTGTAGATTAATGATAATAAAATAAATTATATTAAAAAAAGAAAACAAAAAAATATATATACGTATATTATACAGTCTAGAGAGAGTGTAAAAAATCTTGGTCTACATATAAAAACATTTAGTGCTACATATAAAAACATTTCCTTTTCTTTAATATTAAGAAGGCTCTTTGGACTAAACAGCTTCAAAGCATAGCTTGAAATGGACCAATTGTAAGGAACAGAGTAGCAAACTTATGTTAACACACACAACTGAATAGGCTTCCAGACAGCTAAAATGTGTCATTTAAGAGGAATGCGTTTCCTTTATCCATTGTTTAGAGTGATTGAAATACATTGCTCTCACCCAGTTACTTGGCAAGTGTTTCAATTAAGTGGGCCCAGAATTTATCCTAGTGCAGTGTTCTATTATTCCGCTCTGTAGTAGATAATTGTGTGTGACTTTTGACTTGTAGAGGCCTTCCGTTGTCGGAAAAATAAAATAACATCTCTTTTAAGGTAATAACTGTAACTTTTCTCAGTGGAAATTCTTGTTTGGTAAAAAGCCACTGATGCTGGAACCACAGGGCATTTATTTTCATCGATGTATGAGAAAATAATGGGAAATGTAGGTAGGTAGTGAAATTTTCAAACTGCACATTATTAATCTGTATAGAAATGAAGCAAAATCACATGGGAGATGGTACCATTTTCATAGTTTTGTCATAGAAATTATGTCCTGTCTATTTATTAGAGATTACTTAAGGGTAGATTAAAGATTATCCAGTACTCTTCTTTCCCCACTTGCCTTGAAGTAGCAAGGATTTAAAGTAAAGAAAGACTTATGTTGGTTTCATTCTGCATTGTACAGTAACAAATATTTTTAACACATTCTGGTGAACTGGGAACAATTCATATTATATTATAAGTTTACTTTGCCTTTGGATGTTTTCAACTTGTTATCATTTATGTTCCCAAAGTTTCTTATTTTCTTAAGGAGAGGTTTAGAATGTTGGAGTTGTACTTAGTCAAACAGCAAAACATTATCTAATTTCTATTCTTTAAAAAGACTCACATCACACTCACACATACACAGATACACACAGTGTTCATGTTCCCACAAGAATATGGAGGCAAATCATGCAAATTTGTATGTGTTAAATGCATTCTTGCAGAATGGATATCAGAAGGAGCTCTGTGCTGCAGATCAGGAAATCTAGGTCCTTGCCTCAGCTTTGTCCAAAGGGTAGATGTGTGTCCTTGACTAAATCAGCTACTTTTCTGAATCTTTATTTCTTCTCAGTAAAAAGAGTTTGTAACAGTCTATTTTTCAATCTTCCTTTGATCAAGAAATAATTCACATCTGAAAAATATGCATCATATAGAATAATTCTGTTAGCTGCAGAACTTCTTACAGGTTTTGTCCATGGTATGTTCTGTATTTTTCAAAATATGCTTTTTAAGAAAATATAATGAAGGTTAAGAGGTTTCTCTTCTGCAGAAAAGAAATGTTAGTTTCACAGTATTATACTTTCCAGGGACTAGATGCTAAGTCATTAACCAAATATTTTTAGATCATCACCATCATTCCTGGTAGTAAACAGGAAAGTTATGGGCTTCTAGTTACTCTCTCGGTGAGGCCTGATAGGTAAAAAACAGGACACACCCAACAGGAAGCTGACTCGACAGGAAGTCACAGAACCCGATCCTCACCATCACATTACCAGCTGCTTCTGGTGGACTTTTCTATGACATGAATTATTTATCATCAACAATTTATTTTCTAAATCTAACTTCCTGAATTTCATCATGTAGACTAAAAGTATGTTTGTCATGGACTCGCAATTTTTATGATCGCTATTATAAACGTATTCATTCTCAGATGCCTAGAAATCACTCAAAAACATATTCATTCTCAGGCACCTAGAAATTACTCAGACTCCAATTGGATCAAGTACCAATTTTCTTTTTGTTTAAAAAGATAACAAAATTTTAAAGAGATTGTGAGTCCCAAAGTCATACAGCACAATTTAAGGAGCTGGAATGACCAGAATCACCTGCAGTAATTTTATGTGGAATCCTGGTTATATGCTGAGCCCACCTCAGGCAGCTGAGCAGTATTTTTTTGTTTTTTCAGTGCTTTGCTACTTTTTCATTTTGAAAGTATCCTTTGGGTATATGAAGGTTGTGGTAAATTACAGCATACCCAATTCCTTATAATTCTCTGTACCTACACCCTTTAGAATGTGATTTTAAAGTTTCTCCTGTCAGAGTCTTTTTCTCCTCCACTATGAAACTGAATTGGCCTGTGACTTACTTCGTCCAACAGGATTTGGAGGAAGTAATGTCAAGCTGCTTCCTACGACTCAAGGAGACTGATGTGCTCTGCTCAGTATCTTGGAAACCTGAGGAGCTTTCCTGGGGAACAAGCTTGGGCAAGCATTCTGGAAGATAAGAGTCCTCTTGAAGTAGAAATGAGCCATCCTGGCATAGACCAAGTTAGATGAGCCAGCACCCAGTCTACCGAGCCCCACAAAGATCTGAAGATATGCCCAGCACTTCCCCACCTTCTCTCCAAAGTTGCCAACCCTTAGAATAGTAGCTATTTTAAGTCACTAAGGATTAGAGCGGTAGGTCACATAGCAAATGCTCACTGGTTTTGGTTCAAGAGGGTAGATCATTCTACTGGAAAACTGTGGGGAAATTTGCACATATGATTTTATTTGTTTAATACATTGAAATCTCTGAGTTGGGTGAAACCACTGTGCTGTAGAAAGTAGTCAAATAAGATCGCAGGGTTAAAATATCTGTACAGTTCAATGAGAAAATAATTAAAATTAGCTGAGAAGGA
This sequence comes from Smutsia gigantea, assembly GCA_032199065.1. Lineage (NCBI taxonomy): Eukaryota > Metazoa > Chordata > Mammalia > Pholidota > Manidae > Smutsia > Smutsia gigantea. Next base: position 27,955 of record JAVSCE010018001.1, read on the forward strand.
TTTAGCCATATTAATATTGTATTTGATAATAGCATTAGGTAGCTGCAGTAGCTGTGTAGACATTTTTCAATGGAAGGGAAAGTTATTCTAAGACAAGTGAATATGTTTCCAGGTTATAGGATAGAAAAAAAGATGACTGGAGCAGCATTCCTGCCATTTAAGAGAGTGAATGATCAATGCTCATCAATACCAGGGAGATTTGCCAGGAATTTTGAATGTTCTAAAGGGATCTTTATAATTCTTCTATAAATCCCTACAAAACAAATCTATACTGTTTTTCTGCAAGACCTGTGGTAGGTTCCCACAATGCTCTTAAATGTCAATTTGGCATTGGGTACTGCTGTTTCACTGCAGAAATTGAAAGCGACCATCATAGTTACATTGAGAAAAGTAATAATTTGCAATTCAAAGGACGCTTAGGCTTAAAAAAAATAACTGACTTTCTCATGAGGTTTTAATTCAGATATCATTATTAGGGAGAATAGAGTACATGTTGCAATAGAATTCAACAGCTTTCTCACTGAGCACTGCTTTGGAGTTTTCCAGCAAATTGATAGAGTCATTATTCTATCAAAATAAACATTCATTGACTAATTATACAGTTCAGGACATCGCCCTGAGCTACTTTGCATAGTGTAAAGTTTCCTTCTGGAAGTCTCAAAAATATTTGCTTTGTTTCAGACTTTCTGTGCTTATGTCAGGGAGCCGCTAACTTTGGCTCTGGCTAAACATGATAAATTACAGCTGGTAAAAGGCATAAACAAAAATGTATCTTGGATGCTCTCTAGTGCCTTTGTGACATTAGCGGCATTAATGTTGCTACATTTCTTGTGTTAGTTTCTCAGAAATACAAACTTGCTTGGAGTCCCCAGAACAATTGCCCATAAATGATATCTAATGGAGTATTTCTATGCTAATTTTGGCATTTCATGTGAGACCAATCTAAAGAAACACTATGGAGAATTGATTTTCATGCTATTTGTTCATTTGGAATTTGCTCATACTGTAATAATCAATATCTAGAAAGAATTAAAATTGTTTTCAGAGAAAATATACACATATATATTTATAAATAAATAGGCATATTTTTTCATAAGGAAAGTAAGCTCTCAATTTATCAATGGAATTATTTTTAGCACATTTAGATGCAATAAATATTTAAAGCATTGCTGTATCTGAAAAATAGTTTTTTATATTTTTCAATAATTCATTTGGAGAATATTGATGTTTATTTATGTATAAAATAAGATTATTAACATAGATATAAAAAGAAACACAAAAAGACCCATGTTTTTCAGGAGAGTTTAAAATTTTTATAATGCTTCCAATTATCTATTGGCAAAATAAATTCAGCATTTTGAATTTTGTTTATAAATTTAAGAACAATCACTATACTAGTTCATTCATACTAAATTAACTTGTCATATTATTTTCCTCAGATGATATTCATATCATTTTAGTTAACTTTTAATTTTAAAAACCATCTTGAAGGAAATGTTTTCTTGTTGCAAGATTGTTAGGCAGAAAGACAGAAATGAGCAGGCTGAAAAAGAGAAAGGGCTCCTCAAAGATGACTCAGGGAGTTGATCAAATAGAGCCAGAAAGCCAGAAATGACTTAGAGAGTTAATCAGATGAAGCCACAGGGTCCAAGAGTGACTCCGGAAGTGTCCAGGGTCCCCCAGATAAGAAATATCAGAGGCACAGGCACATCACAGCCCCTGTTCCTATTTCACCAATCAGAACAAGCCTAGAGAGCTGACAGCTGTCAATCAAGGACCTCTCTGCCCTGCTAAAAACCACGTAAAAGAAGCCTCAGAATGAGCATCCATGCCTGCCTGTCTGATGCAGGCTACTCTATGCAGAGTGTATTAAAACTTACTTTGATTTCTTGACTGGTCTCTGGTCTCACTATATCTGACTTCCCTGCTACACCGAGCTAAGTCCTTTCCTTCCTAACAAAATCAGTTATGAATTCTGCCCCTATGTTAACTATGAGTCAAATTAAAACACAACAGCACACACACACATGAACACACACACACATGGAATGATTCAATTCATCATCCTTCAGTGATCAATTTCTCCACCCACAGCACCTTGAAGAGTATTTGATGTTCTAGGGCGTCTATTCCCCATATCCTTATTCTCTAGCTAGAACTTTCTGGTACGTGGGTGGACATCCAAAAACTTCAGTGAAAATTTTAAAATATCTTGAGAACAAGAACAATAGATGCAGGAAAAAAAAAAACAGAGAGTAGACAATAATTGTGACTGTGTTACCTGGAGGCTATATGGACAAGGCTTACAAAGATTATTTTCAACAATGGAGATTAAGGCATTTTCTGAGAGAGCAGGAGAAAAGATGAGACAAGGAGAATGACAATGAAACACAAGTACATTTAGTGACAAAAATAAAGCTAGAGAACAGCTGCCTCATTCACTTACCATTTTCTGAACTCTAGCTCTTTTTCTTATGAGGACAAGTTAAGTTCTGTTACCATACAGTGCCCTTGAAGATGTCCCCCAAGCCCCAATTTATGTGAGTTTAGCTCAAGTGAATTTCTATTTTCAGCAACCAAACCTTCCTAATCTGGTGTGAAAAAAACAAAAGTGATGGCTTTTAGCATAGAGGAGGGACTAATTGTAATCAGTTAATTTTATCAAAAAGTGGTTAATTTAAAATATATATACATATAATGTAAAAGAAAAATATATTTATAAGCAAGAAGCAATTGATTTGATAATCTTCTGCATTTTTGAATTATCTTTAGCAATATCCCTTCTACTTAATATTGATTATTGAAGGTTGATTCTATTTTCAAACAGTAAACAATTCTGACAATGATATCTTTGGTGGAATGTTAAAACCAATCAATAATTTTTGTAGAAAAAAATTTCATTGTTAGCAAAACAAGCCTATTAAAACTAGGGTTATTTCTTATTGCTTTCAACTTTTGAAAAATGCTAACACTGCCAGCTAGACCTTCTTGTAAAATTGGAAACAGACTGGTTATAGATATATAATCCGCTGATACTTTATCAGCACTTTCTAAATCTGTATTGGTGCTTTCATTCCAAGTATAATCAAGGCCAATCCTGTACCAGCCAACACATCTCGGAAATGTTGTACAAAAAACTTATGGGTTTATCGATAATGCTTTGCCCATGCCCTTTACAGTACAAAGAATCCCTTAGGAAGCAAAATGTACGACTGCCTTGGTGAGAGCATATGGGATTATTCAATCAAAAGCACTCATTTAAAAAATGCAATTCTAGATTTAAAATCTAGATAAAACAAAGCAGCCATCTAGTTGTATATGAATGCATTTATTAATTTTTATAGTCATAAGAAAAAATATATCAAGTGCCTATTCTATGTAAAGTATTCTCAAAACCAAATCCTATCATTAAAGCTTTCCAATCTAGTAGAAAAAAGCCTTACAAATACATAAGTAATTATGATTTATTTTAAAGATTTTAAATTATGTATAATTTATTTTAAAGATTTTAAATTACTTGAAGTACAGTGAAATATGTTGGGCTAGGTTTTTAATGTGGTAACAATAATACTTAAAATCTCAGTTATATACACAACAAAGGCTCTCATGCTCTCTGAGGGCCCGCTGGGAGCTCTCCTATTTTTATTCTAATTCCAAGACCCATACTGACAGAACAGCTAGTCTCAGCACTATTGCCTATCATAGAAGAAAAATAAAATTACAGAAATTATTAAACTGGTACTAAACTCTCTGATCCAGAAAAGACTTGGGTCTCTTCTGTGGACATTGCTGACAAATTATCAGAGACCCTCCCAACCATAAAAGGGGCAGAATCAGAAAGTTCAAGCTTGCAGGTACTCAGACAGTAGGTAGGATTAATAATTCAACATAAATAATTGCACAGTAATACAACTACAAGGAGTTGCATTTGATCTGCTCTTCAAAAGTGAACAAGAATTTGGGCACATGTAGTCGAAGAAATATTTTTCCAAACAGAAGGTACATCATGAGACCAAATACAAAGGTTGGCATGTTATCTACAGAGAGGTGCTAGGAGTGCCACTGAAGCAGGACCATTCTCCTGTGTCAAAGAAAACTACTGGACACTTACTGTAGGTGGCAAGGCAGGTTTTATTCAGACTACTGCAGTAGGGGGAGAAACTCTACTATACACTGAGCTCAGCTTAACTAAGGCAAAGGTGATTAGAGAAAACAGGAAACAAAAGGGGCTATAAGTAAAATGGAAAATTGCCAAAGGTTGATAAGTGGAAAATTAGTGGAAATGTACATTTTGTGGCTTGACAGCATTGCATTTTTTGAACAAAACCTCAGCACTGGGGTTGCATTCATCTTTAGGGACACAGACTAGTGTGGGTGGAAGCCTGACTAATTTGCTGAAGCCTGTGAGTTCAGTGTTTGCACAAACCCTCTGCTGTGAGGCAGTTTGTAACACTCTTAGGAGGGCTAAAAGACTGCAAAAGGTAGCAATCAGATCATAAAGTAATCATTCCAACTTTAATACAATTTCAGGGGTTAGTCATCTGAATTTGGATTTGGGAAGTCTCCATTCAATGGAGACTTTAGTAATGTGTTTTAGAAGAGAAATGAAACTAGAGGGAGAATGACCAGTTTGGAAGTTGCTTAGAAAATCTATGTGAGGGGTTTTTAGGAAGTGAATGGGGTACTGTTTAGGAAAATCTCACCACTCACTGCTTTCTTTTACTCTCACACACAACAGTTTTGACACCAGATGTGTGGATTTTTTCCCACACCAACCAGTTCTTTAACACCAGCTTGATGTCACTGCTTTCTTTTACTCTCACACACAACAGTTTTGACACCAGATGTGTGGATTTTTTCCCACACCAACCAGTTCTTTAACACCAGCTTGATGTCCTACAATTCAATTCACATCTGACACTATAAACAGAGTTAGCACATAACCCACAGGTTAAGACTCAGTCCCAAAAACCTGCCTTCCACTTCATCTGTCAGTCACAGTAGTTGGTCTCCACATTTCCCACAAGGTCTGTCTACTTGGCTATGAATCACAGATCCCTGCTCAGATGTGAAAATATGTTAGAGTGGCTCACAGAATCCAGGAAAACATTTACTTGCCATTGCATATTTATTGCACAGGGTATTTAAAGGATAAAGATGAATGGCCAAATAAAGAGATACATAGAGTGAGGTCTGGAAAGGTCCCAAGTTTAGGAGACTCTGTCCCCATGGAGTCGGGGTGTGCCACCTCCAGGCATGTTGACGTATTTACCAACATGGAAGCTCTCCAAATCCCATATTATAGGGATTTTAAATACATATTTAAGAGGCTTCCTTATGTAGGTATAATCAGTTTTTTAACCCTACAGCTCCTCTCTTCTCTCTGGAGGATGGGGTCTATGGCTGACAGTTCTAAGGTCCTTATCATGGTTGGTCTTTCTAGTCACCAGCCCCACATGGGATCCCAGCAAGAGTCACCTCATTAGAACAAAGATGCTCTAATCATCCAGAACATTTCAACGGATTTAGGAGTGTTATGTCAGGGACCAGGGTCAAAGATCAAATATTAGCAGGAACTGGGGGCAGAGACCAATATATATATGTTTCCTAGGGGAAAAATAGAGTAGAACTTAAAGTTTTTGAGCCTGCATGGTTATTTTATCATTATGAGAGATAAGGAAAAGAGCAAGAGGATCAGATGGAAAAATGATTTCCATGTTTTGAACTCATTCTAAACTTTCTACCTTCCTTGATTTGCGTGTGATCAGAGCCACCCCTTTCCATTTTCTTGTTCTGTGTAGTACCAAAAGGAAGTAACTCTTCAGCCAAGAAGAGCCACTATCTTCAGGTCTGCACGCACTGTTGCCAACCGTGCCTTCTCTGTGACGTCCCCTCCCACAGAGAGACCTGTGGAATCCCGGCCTGAGGTGGGTGATGCTGTCCCTAGGGCCCTGGTGACACTGCTTGCTCCCTTTGTCTCCAGCCTGTGGTTTAATGACTTCATGTAGTAGGTATGTAATTGGCAGATTAACTCATTGCCCCTCTCTGGCTTCTCAGCTCTCATAAGCTACGTGAAAAATTTACTTCATTAAATTCCCTTAATTTGAAACGACAGACTGGTTTCTGCTTTTCTGGTAGGACTTTGACTGAAATAACCTCTAAAAACAAAACTATAGAAGATACAGGCCATAACAGTGGTTCATAGTCTGTGTCAGTGAGAGTGTTTATGATGTGTATGGCAGGAGAGGGGGTAGAGTAGGTGGGGAGAGATATCACATATCTGTTTTGGAGTCTGAAGACAGCTCTGGACCTCTCCGTTAGCTGAGGGAGGGGTCCACAGCTGTGTACAAACATAAGTGTACATATGACACACACACACAAACAGGCTGACAGACATATACTGAAAACAGTGTAAGTATAAGATGTCACTGAAACCTGATCCATGGACTTCTATTTAACAATCCTTTGAATTATTAAGGAAGACTTAAATACACAAGTCCAAATTTTATTGTCTATATGTTAAATAGATTACAAAAATAATATGAATATATGTTGTTATATTTATTATAAGATCTGTAAGAATTTAATATTTTAAGATCATAGATACACAAAAATTAAACTGGAACAGGAAGATTAGAGATCATCCCATCCAACTCATTTTCCAGAAAAGAAAATAATGTCCCTCTTTGTGAAAGGCCATGATTTAACTTCTCAGTATGTTAGTGATTGGCAGAGACATAGCTGGTGCCAGGATCTTCAAATTCGTAGTGAACATTTCCTTGTCAAAATATGGCAGCTAATGGCTCCTTGTTTCAGATACGTAGTAGTGCAAAGAGCACTCTACAAAGAAGGACATGAAGGGATTCTTGACATTTTGCCAATTCTTAGGTCACGGTAACAGTGCGTGTGTGTAGCACAATGTTATCTGATCCTCCTCCAGTGTGAAATAACACTCTTTGCTCTATTATGTCCTCAGAGGCTGCCTTCTGTCAAGTCTGGCACAAAGGTAGTGAAAGAACAACTGGCTCACTGTATCAGGATGTGCGTTCGAGGGCAGAGAGGAAAGAGGAATTGTACAAATGCAAACAGAATTATTCACATGTCTCCTATGTGCAAGGGGAGATATAAAAATTTATATCAACCTATTCCTGGTTTTATTCATAATTCATTTAATTCAATATCAATATGTATGTGTTAATTACCCACACTGTTTAAATGTAATTGGGATATAGAAGACATAGCATGGACCAGAAGTCCAAATATTTGCATCGTATTGAGATTACTGAGTTGATAAATCATCGTAGGTTGAATTTATGCTATTCCTACTATTGTTCCTCTTTGTCACATCTTGTTGAATTTTTACTTAGCCTCTAAAATTTACCTTAACTTCCATCTCAACAAAGATGCATTCCTTGACCTTTCATGCTGAATTAGGCCCTGTTCTTTCACACCCCCACCATACATTGGGTGCACACCTGTCCTTGCCCTCATGAGACGGTTTGACTGTTTTTGACTGTTCTATTTACCATGATGTCAGTTACATCAGTTCAGGGCTAAGTTTTATTCATATCTGCATTCCCAACACATAGCATTGTGTTTTTCACACAATGAACCTCCACAAGTTAAGTAATTTAATAAGTTGATACAATGATAAATACAGGGTTTTGAGTAAAAGAATGGAATAGTCTATTCTAGCAGTTCAATGTTGTTTTTATCAAATTTAACCTACTATTTACTTTGACAATGTGTATTTTGTACTGATCCATTTTCTCCGTTTTATAGAGGGTCCATCTATGTCTACCATATATATAGCAGGTGCATCATGGAGGATTTCTCTGAAGGCCTTTAAATCTGTTGCATCAAATATTATCCCAAAATTAGTTTTGTTATATTATATATTTATCACTATATTATAATATATTATTATCTTAAATATTATCTTATTAAATATCCCATGATATTTTAATATCTTTTGACCTTTTCCTCATTTGGATTGGTTTCAGGAAGCCCCTGATCACTGTAGTGACTAAAATTAATAATATAATAGGTAGCTTTATGTGAAGGAAGGGGCAACCTTCACCTAAAGATAAAGCTGTTTTGTTTTAACTTACTAAGAACATGGCAGTTTGTTTTTGAAGACTCTTTATCATTTTCTTCTTCAGGTCTTTAAAACTTAATATCAGCCTTAAATTCCAGACCTCCACATTGCAGATAGACAGGTATACATTTCATTTACTTGTCTGTTTTTTGTTTTCTCTACGACATATCATTGACGAGAATGAATGCGTCTCCTGCTCTCTCTCTTTCTCCACTCCATCTCCTCTATTTCTAAAGTGGTATCTATATTATATATAGAGAGATTATATCCATTATCTATCTATCTATCTATCTATCTATCTATCTATCTATCATCATCATCATCATCTCTCTATTTCTTTGTGTTACTTACATAAGCATTCAGGTAAATTTGCAGATACAATGGCATAAAATTGTGGGGAAGGAATGCATTTTAGGATTTTGGGGTTTTGTGTACCCCCCACTAATGATCTACCATAGAGAGAGAGATGACAATATATTTTATAAGAAGCTCAAGAACTTAGCATCACGTTGTCCAAGTAGGATTCACCCATAAACCTTTACCCCAATTTTTGCATCCAGTTTTGCATCAAATTCCATCACCTTTCTCTTTATTCCTCTTCATGTTATCTCAGTGCTCTTGAGTTCTAGGGGTAAGATGTTGAATGTTGAGAAAACTTTTCCACCAGTTCAATCCCCTTGTAGGATATCATTGCTACTCATGAAGATGCAAATTCTGGCTTAGGTATATTATATATTAATTAGCTTATGGGCTTTCTAGTCAGTGTGAGTATTGTGAAATCTAAAACAAGTTTGAATTCTTTTATGGATCACTTACTATAATCAATGCATTAATAGGATTTTTCTTGGTATGGTTTCACTAAGTAAACTGAAATCAAAGCCGTCTGGCTTTCATCTCTGGTTAAAGTTAGAACATAATTAAAGATAACTAGGGGCATCAATATATATGTTCAATTTTTTTTCCTAGAACAAAACAAAATTTCATTCAGCTTTGAAGAACAATGAAAAGGAAGGTACAGTGTATCTTAGCTACAGTATTTCCACTTGAAACACAGTCTCTGGAAAATATTGCCCTGTCTCTTGACTAATACTCAGAAATATTAGAGATTACAGAAGGGATTACATGGAGTGCTCTTCTCTTCCCTGAACATCTCTAGTACTTCTTACTGTCTGCCTTGGAATTCAGAATTTTGCACATACTGTTTCCTATGGTACACAGCTTTTCTCAGATAAAAGGGATAAATGATAGGTCTTGTAATAATTTACCCAACAACATTAGCTACTGCCTTCAAAACAGTCAATGAAATATGATCAAGATATTTCCTTTCACTGTGATTGATTTTGTCTCTGCATGTTCGTCCACATCATCTTAACCCTAAAACTGGGTCTGTGACTTCAACATGTAGAAATGGACACATTTGTCATTGAGTAAGCTAATGACTTAGTAAATTCTAATGCGTTGGCTCTAAGTGCTGACACTGTCCTTTAGGGCAGATATGGAGATTCCTGAACATTTAACTTTTTATTAGCAATATATTTATAAGTGTCATCATTGTTTTAATAACATAGCACTACTTATTGTACATGCATGATATACCAACATCATGCAAGGCCTTGCTCTAAGTACCTGAGGTATATACAATGAGTAAGTGTGTTTTATTTTAAGGAGTTAATAATTTCCGGTTAGCACCTTTAACTCAAGTATGTTTCTCCCACTGTCTTTGAATTTCTATATGAATGTTGTTTATTTGTCTTTCTTGGAGGCAACTCAACATGAAAACAAATATAATTCTAAATACCCATACATACAGACACATACATTTTTTTTTTAAATCAAGAAACCATTCTATCACTCTTTTCCATGTTTATGTAATCTGGCTAACCACACCGGAGAGCTCACAGAGACTTATAAGGAGAATAACTTACCTATCATATTGATGATCTCTTAAGAAATGTCATGGCTAAATTTTGTTGAATAAAATTATTCAACTCCTTACATTAATGCCATTGATGTCCTTGCTGTGTTTCTGCCTTTGTCACCTGGCTCTTAACATTAAATGAAGACAGAACCCACAGGCACACTATTTTGTCCATGTTCCCTTAAAACAGAATACACATATATTTACAAACTTGTAAATAAATATTTTTAAATACAAGACGTAATAAATTAATCTGGTATTAGAATCACTATAAAGCAAAGATTTCCTTGTGTCTGCCAACTACTTGTCTGTAATAAACCACTCAAAAATGAAAAGCCTTGTAAGAATGAGCATTTACTCTTACTCACTTGCTAATTACTTAGCTTGGGTGTCTGGTTCCAGCTGCTGATTTACTGGTCCAACTCTGCTGACCTCTGCTGGCCTTGGTTAGGATTAGTCCCAGGCTATAGATTCAGATGAGGTCTACTTTAAGTGCCTTTTATTTTTCTGGAACCATCAGGCCACTCAGCATGCACTCATGGGTGAGGCAGAGTACACGAGAGAAAGCCAAGTGCAAAAGCACATTTCAAGCCTCCACTTTCATCACATCTGCCGATATCCCATGGGCTGAAGCAAGTTACAAGTCCAAAGATGAGGAAAGAGGAAAAATACTCCTCATGTGGAAATAGAATACCAAAGGGCATTCTACTATACATTAGGACCCATTACCACCTTCTCTGAATTCCACTCAAAAGGTTCCACTAAAAATTAGAGGCTTAAAAGAATTATGATAGTCATTAATAAAAAAAGAAAATGGCCTTTGATTCAAGGTTCTGTGTGCTAACACTATATACCACTGATTTCAGCAGAGTGCCTGCCACATATTAGGCATTCTGCAGATGTTTTCTGGTGGGCTGGGTGATATTGTGTAAGACACATACAGATGTCATCAATGTAATAATGTCCAAACAAAAGAAAGTTATATTCTTGGACCAAGAAATATTTTCCACATAATTCACAAAGAAATATACATATAATTCAAGCTCATTGAAAAGCAGCGATGAAGACGATTCCCAATGTCTCATCTTCCATGGCCACCAATGTATTAACTCTCTGGGAAGGAGTTGCATTCATTATTAGATATTTAATCAGGTTTGCATTAATGGTATAAACATAATATGAAAATTCACTTTGATTTGTATTGTCATTTTAGGATCACTAATCAACTGAGAGGTATGAATAATTATGGCAGGGGATTGAGATTTGAGGATTGAAGTTTTTTTTAATGAATCTGGTATCATTCAATGAATATATAATCTCAGTTACAGAATGTGAACTCCTATTAAATTATCCCATATAAGTCAATGCCCCAGAGGACCATTTTGATCAGCATAGAATAACCCTGTAAAACTTTAGGAGGGCAAATTTCATGTTATATTGAAAGGTCACATTTTGAATCTGCTTTATTCTTTTATTGTAATAAAAAGCAGGATTTGTTAAGCCTCTACATTTAGATAAAAGTGGCTTGGAAAAACAAATAAAGACATTGAATTTAAGAACTGAAAAATTCTGTAATTTTCATTCATTTTGACAGTGTTTTTATTCATAATTATTTGTAGTGGAATAACTCAGTGACTGGGGGTTCTATGTCCCTTTTTTTTTAGTATTAACTAAAAGGGTCAAATTGTCCAGTAATACCTGTCTTTTTCCACAACATACTCACAAACACACTATGTCCCATATCCCTCTTTACCACTGTTGTAGCTTTATGGAACTTCCTAAGTTTGGGAACGAAGTCACTGTTCTGATCTTAAGTATGATGAAACCACAGAAATGCTTTCTTCACTGCCTCTCTCTTGGAACAGTCATTATCGAATTCTGACACTGCTCTGTAATTACTGATTATGTGTCATTTACCATCTCAAGACTATGTACTCCCCAAGTCAGGAACCATGGTTTGCATCTTGGCCTATGTACAATCTCAATCACAAGGCCTACTTCAGATTTGCTTAAAATCTGTTTTCTGAAATAGAGCCATAAGTTTAATTGGAATAGTCTTTTCCAAAGGTTCCTTTGATTTTTGTTTGAAATGAATTTCCGCTTTCTCAGTTTGCTTTAGTAATGATTAGGTTTGCAAACATTTTTTTCCCAAATGGATTTTGAACACACTATATAATCAACAGTTTTATGATTTTGAATCATAGAAATATGTGCACAATTGGTAAAATATGTACTACAGTGGTTGGGTATTTAGCTGTACTGCAAAAATAATAAAACAAAACAAGCACAAGAAAAGTTTAGTAAGTGATGCACTTTGTTTATGATCTGTATTATTTACCTTACTTTAAGTAGAAAGTATTGGTTTAAACGTATGTTAGTTTTCAGTGTTCATTAGCTAAAATTGAAGTATTAAAAATAATGTATTACATAGGTGCCTCATTAGCACAGTAGGCAGAGCGTCAGTCTCATAAAAATAATGTATTACAAATAATTAAAATTGAAAATATTAAAAATAATGATTTAAAAATACAAAGCAATGAATTTTCTTCCAACTAATTTTTGAGAACAGTAGGTATAGATTCAAAGCCACACTTACATTTTTCTTGGTGGCCTATACACTTGGGAGTTCTATGTAATAAAATTTGTAAGCTATTCATCTCTTTGTGTGTATGTGTCATAAATATTAAGTAAACGACGCATATCTTAGAAGTCACCACTAAAGAGGTAACAGATGATTGAACTTTTTCTTCATTTCAAATGTGTGCACTGCACTATATAAATTTGAAATCTATAATTATAGACTATAAAACAAGGAGTTACAGACATGACAAGATAAGCACATGCCTTTTTAAGAGACCTCTATTTTTAAATGGTATAAAATATTTATTTTCACAGATTGATTTTTTTTTAGTGAAACCATCTAAAAATATTTTGGAAACAACAATAATTGTTTTCATTATTATGACTGTCAGTATTTTCAGTATATTCACATACTACCTCCACAACTATAATAGTAAGTTGCTGAAACAAAATCAAACATTTTAGAAATAAGGAAGTTAAAGTATAGGAAAAATAACTGACGAAGTATTTTTTTTTAATCAATGTGGCCAACCTAGAATTGTTTCATAAAATCCCCTATCCTGTAGAGTACTTTGTTACTTGGCCCAAAAGAAATTTTTACAAGTTTTGGAGACTGAAAGTGAAGCGGCATTATACTATCTGGAAATCTGTTGTATTAGAGGTATAAGTAAGAAATAGATGTAAGTAGATTCCAGCTAATGCTCTCCTTGGCCCCATGTCCTCGTAATCTTCCCAAACAGAAACTCTGCTGACCAAGAGCAACCCAGGCCCATCAGATATGTAGAGACAGCTGCTTTCCATAGTCTTCCCCAGGTCTACTTTGCGGACCCTCTTGGGCAGCCAGAGCTACCTGGTTTCAAAAGGATTGGTTAATGACTTCTCTCTGATTATCCAGTGCTCCCTTTTAAAGTATCATGACCCCAGCAATATACACAGTTTGGGAAGTGTTATATCATATAACAAATCTCTTCTTCTATAACATGCATAAAGACACACCAGTTTGATAACAGTTATATTAAATGTCAGTATCTGAAATCAAATATAAGTTTCTTATGATTACTTAACATTGAAAGAAAGTAAAATTTCTAAACAAGGAGAGGTAGGGCACATTTATTAAAAGAAGTCACAAGGAGAGAGTAAAAGGTTTTGGAGAGATGGAAGAGAGATAAAGTGGGAGAATCTAGCATGGGAGAATGAGTCATGCTTAATAGTGTTCCCATGGCAGTCAGTGCTGTTTGCCAGGTTATGTTCGAAAATACTGATGAAACTGATAATATGGAAAACACTCAAAACTCTATGCCCCAGGCATGCATTGAAGAGGAAAACACCTTGATTCTGTCAGGACAGGGTAGGTTATACTTTGGTAACATAAAAATCCCAAAATTCATCGGATTAAACAATAAAGATTTATAATTTATTCAAGCAAAGTCTGTATCCAGTTGAGAAAAAAGATAAACTGTCCCATAAGCAGCAACACAGTGATTCAGAATCGGGGAAGTGCTACCATCCATCTTGAGGCAACACCGTCTGGAGCATGCTGCCTCCTTGGCGGGCACCTCAGAGAAAGAGGCCCCTGTCAGGTCGCTCCTAGCTTTTCCATGCTTTGGGCCAAAAACTATACATGCAGATTTGGTCATGGCCATTGGGTGGGGCTAACCACACAGCTCTACTGATCTTCAAGCAAGTGAATAATGCAGTCTTAGTTATGCACAGAAGGGAAGGGCTATGAGATACTGTTGACACTAGGGATACTCTTTCCATATAGTCTAATATGTGAAATAATTGACTTTGGCATAAGGCTTTATGGTATTGGGCGCATTAGTTAAATTGTCTGAGCCTCAATTTTCTCATTTGTAAAGTGGAAGGCAATAATATTCACCTAATAGAACAATCAGGGAGTCAAATGAGGTAATTACTACAAACATATGGCATGCAATAATATTAGTCATTGTTATCATCACCATCATCAATATCATTCTCTACCATCACTTGGCTTTGAAAACATGAATAACCAACACTGATAGATTTTGACAGCTGTTGCTAATATGCATAGAAACAGAACATTAGAGCCTGGAGGGATTTTAAAGATTACCTAATCTAGTCCTATCCTTCCATTTAAGAGAAAACAGATGCCCTCGCAGGTTAAGTATTCTTCCAAGGTGCAGTTGCCCTTAGTGGTAGAATTAGCACCAGTCAACTAAGTCCAGTGTCCTTTGTTCTCAAGTTAGGAAAATTGCAACTTCCTATCAAGCATGGACTAAAGAGAACCCAAAATCTTCTTTTACTGTCAACCTGTTCCACGTTACCTCTTCTCATTTTAATCCATTCATTAACTGACATTTTGTCATTAATTAAAATCTTCTCAAAAGGTACCAGCTTAATGACTATATGAACATGTCAGAAATATATTGATAAAGTTAAGCCCTGGTGTCCTAAGAAAACGTATTTTCCATTTTTTAAGAACTAGTCACCTGCTAAAAATGAGGGATTTTAATGGTGGAAAATGAGTAAGAAAAAGTAAAACAGTGAAAGTGTTAATAAATAAGTTTATTTATAATAGTTAATAAATCATTGAAAGGAAGGTGACATCTAACTTATAATAATATAAGTGATTTTTTGTTCTCCTCTTCCCCAAAAAACAGCAAAAAAAAAGATAATAAAATTCTGTAGGTCAAAAATAAAGTTATAGAACTCAAAATCAAGAATATAACTGATGGCTCTGTTATGTTATTATGAAATTCCTTTGTGAAGAAATGCATACCATATGGCCATCTTAAATAGCATAGAAAAGGCGAGGCAACAGAAGCACATTAACTTGCTTGATAAATGGGTAAATGCCAAAATGTCAAGATTCTGTGTCAAGTTCCAAAATGCTATTTAAAAAGACTTTCAAAAACATTCTACTGTGTTCTTATAAAGTCAAATTTTTCTTTTAACTAATTATCTATGGACAAATAAAAACCTCATCCAGACTCACTCATAAAGAAATATATTGGCTATATCTATGGCATGTTGTTGAAACTACTGAGAGAGAGAGAGAAAAAAAGAGAGAGAAAGGAGAGAGAGGAGAGACGACTCTGTGTTCATGTGTGTGTATGTGTGTTTTAGGAGTGGCATGTTAAAAGATGAAGTAGATATGAAACTAAGAGCTTTTGTTTCTGTTTTGGGTGTTTTAAACTAATCAGATGATAAAAATGCTGATGCAAATTCATTTAAATTTGCCAAGCTTCAACATCACAAAAGGACAGAGATTGAAATGTGATACTTCTTAATTAAGGTTAAAGAGACTTAGATGCCAAAAACTATGAAGATTTGTTACATAAAGAAACTGCACTTAAAAACTATTATCCTCATTAACGTATATTAATAATCATGATTACATTTATCAATTATTTCTCAAAAAATTTTAAACAAGTTTTAGTTTTTATCTGTAAGATATGATGTCTTATAGAGCAGAATAGGGGAAAACACGTGATGTAGTACCATTCCAGAAACAGCTGTTTCATGATTAATAGAGTTAAGGACCAGCAACTTCAGGCAAGATTTGACTTATTTTGGATTTATCAGTCTTCAGGCAATAAACTGGGGGAGTACACAAGGCAGGAGGCAGGAAGACAAGTTACAAAACCACTGCAGTTGACCAGGAGAACATTTAAATGATTACAAAAGATGGATTTATTGAAGAACTATTAAGAAGATAGAACTGATGGGGCTTATTTACTATTTTAATGTAGGGCATGAAGTTAGGTGAGGATGTTGACTTCATTCAGGTTTCTTGTTTGTGTTACTGAGTCAAAGGAGTGACTTGCACCAAAAGAGAATAGAAGAAGCAGTAACAAGGTAAAGAAATGTTATCAATGTAATACAGTTTTAGATATGCTGGGTAATTTGTGCCTGGATTTTAGAAGGTATGTGTCATTTGGATAAATAGAAGAGTAGTCACTGGGACCACAGATTTTGAATTTTGAAAAAAAGTTTGTGTAGAGTGATGCATAAGAATGGACCATGGTGGAAAACCAGTGTTTTAGACATTGAGAGAGGATGGTAATGTTTCTGGGCAGCTGTGTCTGGGGAGGTCTCTCCCTGTGCACTAGGTGAAACCTCCCTCTAGACAGGCGAGGCTTCTTGACACTGATCGAGAAAGGATTCTTTAAAAAGTTGGTGGAGTGTAAGGAAGAAATTCATTAAAGTGAGAGTAGCAGTTAATGGCAGCTGCTGGGCAGGTAGCAGAGAGCAGGGAAGAACAAGGAAGGAAAGGGAAGCTCACTGAACTCCTGCTCAGCACAGGGCAAATCCCTTGCCAACTCCTGAAGCCAGGGTCCGCTGGAGTCCAGTGTCTGCTTTAATCTGCAGGGTGTTGGAAATAAGCTTCTAACACCCAGGATTTGAGGAAGCCACAGAGCACTGGATGGAGTGGAATTATGTTCTGAGTACTTCCCAAAGTAAAGAAAGAGGATTTGGGGCAGGCTACCAAAGAGCATGACCGTACAGCTGCAGTTCTGTCTGCAGGCGATGGAAACTTGTAAGCTCAAATCCAAGATTTTAGTAGTCCATCCCTACTTTTCCAAAGTAGGACAGAGAGAGTGAAGACTTGTGCTTAAGTCTAGAAAGCTAAATAAAATAGCAAAATGACAAAAAATTTATTGCTGAAGGTAGAGGTTGGAGAGTTCTTGTCTTTATCATGGAAAAGTGCAATCAGCTTCTGCAAGAAGAAAGCTTGATATAAGACAGTACACAGACAGGAGTGTGGGCAAACTCAGAGAGGAGGTGTGCTTAAAGACTTAAGATTCTGTCTTTTATGGATTTGAAGGATGGAGAAAAGGGCCAAGAGGAGGGTAATAAGTTTTACATGTGGTCTCATGATGTCTGTCTCCGGCGAGAGACATTATGGCATCATTCATAGTTAGTCCTCCAGATATTCTGTAAGATAAACTTAACACAAGGGATTTCTTGATCCTGTTCTTCTCTAAGATAGTGCTTACCCTCCAGCAGTGGGGTCATATTATTTAGGACTGCTTGCCCTGGCTTAACATAGGATAGGTTAGTGACTTAGTAACATAAAATATATTAGGAATCTTACCTCCTAAACTCCTTGGTTTTTAAAAATGGAATTTTAGGCTTAAGATGGAGTCCCTCCTGTTCTTAGTATCCTCTTTATATCTCAACATTTTTCATCGTAGGCAGGAAAAATTAATCATGATTCTAGTCCCATATCCCTATCCTACCTCCATAGCCTCAAATTATTAGAATCTCCTGAAAAAAATCATTAAAAAAGATGGAAGAACCTGGAAAGAATAGTGAATTTGCAAGAGAAAAAGAAAACAAGTGTATTAGTTGGCTAGGGCTGTCGTAGCAAATACCACAAACTGAGTGGCTTAAACAACTGAAATATATTTTCTCAGTTCAGGAGGCTAGAAATCAAGGTGTTAGTGGGGCTAGTTCCTTCTGTGGACTGTGAGGAGGAATCTGTTCCATGCTTTTCCCCCAGCTTCTGGTGGTTTCTGGCAATCCGTGGCCTTCCTTGGTGTGCAGAAGCAGCTCCCTGGGCTCTGCCTTCATCCTCCTGTGACATTCTCCCTGTGTCCGTGTGCGTCTGTGCCCAGAGTTTCATAAAGACATCAGTCATATTAGATTAGGAACCCACACTAGTCAGCATGGCCTCATTTTAGCCAATCCCAACTGTGACAATCCCATTCCAAGTAAAGTCACATGCTGAGGTGACTGAGGTTAGGACTTCAACACAGGAGCTTTAGAGGGACACAGTTCAATCCAAAACAGGATTTAAGAAAGGCAGCTGTCAAGTAAAAGAATGTTTCATAGAGCTAACGTTGAGTGCAGATGTAGTATCTATTAAATATGACCAATAAGAAAGTCATTTTAATAACCAGTTTCAATTGGCATTAGAGGCAGAAGCCTGAAATCACTTATCAAGTTTAAATGATAAACTGAAAAGAATGAATTAAATTCTTGTTTAACAAGGCACTTGGAATTGAAGTGAAGGGCAAATATAAAGCAGTAGTTAGAAGAGAGTGTTTGGTTTCTTAATAAATATGGGAAAAGATGGGTGTTTTTTTTTTTAGTTTAGTTTAGCTTGACATAAGGTTTCTTTTGAGAAAGAGACTTATAGAGGTAGAGCTCACCTGCCTGGAAGAATTCTCTTTCTTTATGCAGTGTGCGATAGAATAAGCAAGTGACTTGAAGTCTCAAGATCCACTGTGCAGTCAGATCTAGATCTGAAGTTCCTAAACTGTGTGACTGAGATCACATTTGTTGACACCTCTGGGATTCACTACTGTTACCTCTAAATCACAAATAACAGTATTGCTGTACCAGAATGTTATGAAAATTAAATATGATTACCTTGCAAAAGTACTTTTTTCCAAAATATTATGTCACAAATTTTTATATTGCCTTCATCATTGTATCCAATGACTGATACTGCTCCCATATAAAAGCTACTGGTTGTAGCTCAAAAGCATTTTTAGGTATTTACAAAATGCAGAATTAGATCTCTCCTGATTGCCAGTGCACACTAAGGATTGTTGGAAACATATTGATCTACCTAAAGCATCATATCTTTTTATATTAAAGGATTAAAGGAGTGTATTACTGTAAAAATTTGTTGAATAATGGTGATGATAGCAACAAATCTTAAGAAACCTTATGTATGAAAAACGCTGAAAACACAGAATGTGCAGAAGAAAGAGGGCAGTAAAAATGGATACATTCTGAATTTTACAAAATGGAACAATCTTACTCTGGCACATGGACACCACACCCCAGGAATTATTAACAGCTATTGTACTCACATTTGTAATTTGATAAAATGTAATTTTACATCCTTAAATCAGATTAGATATGTGTGAGTATGAAAATGATGAAATACAGTAAATGGGGAGTCACAATTCAGTTTCAACCAAACAAGTGTTAGGTATTTAGTTCCCAAACTTGAAGCAGATATGCCACTTAAAGATAAATACTAAATGTTGAAATTGTGCATTTTCACATCTTAACTTAACTTGCCCTAATTGTCCCAATACACATATTGAAATGTGTCAAATTTATATTCTGTTCACCTTCAACACCAGGATGTCCAACAGAATATAACAATGCAAAATTTATCCAAAGGTTTTATTAAATTAAGTGTAATAGGATATATATTATGTTGTGTAATCAGTAGCTTATGTTATCATTTTGGGGTCCATATGGTAAGAAGAAGAGTAATAAGTACCCTCTCATGTCATGTTCCAGGGCATTCAGGGCCCCACATCACCTTCAGCTATCCACTAAGAGTGTGTACACATGTCCTGCTTACTCTGGCAGACTCACTGCAGGTAACAACCATCACTTCAGTTTTTCACACACAAAAGGGAAATTAGACATTGTTAATGCTATATAGTTAGACATTCTCCCTAAGCTTGGCACTCTTGTCAGTGGAAGAATTCTCCATTTTAGTACGCTATGGCATTTCAGTGCAAACACACTTGCCTCCATCCTGCAATATCCCTATTAAAAGGATCAGGCATACTTCTGTGACTAAGTACACTTCCTTAAGAAAGTACGCTCAACACCTTTATTCTATTGATTGAATATATTCACATCTTGTTTCTCTTCCAAAATAGGTGAAAGCAGTTTTTCTTCTAATATTCTCTTTAAATTCATGTTACTAAGGATTTATCTCCTGGAGAATGGGAAGAAAGTATTACTCATTTCTACCTTAAAATATAATATAACATAACTTAATCTAATCATTGTGTGTGGTGAAACTGTTCATGCTGAAACGTTTGTTAGTTTTTGATATACTTGTCATGCACTCATTGTACTATCGGTATCTGGGATCTAAAACATATCAGGATTTTACCTATATTTTGTTCTCTGTCCAAGGACTTAGCAAAACTAACAATTCTTGACATGTATTAAGTTCAGTAGATATTTACTCAATGAACAGCCTTATCTACATAAATTTAAAATGAAAATGTAGCTATACATCCCACACTGTAAGCACAGTGCCCTGAAAGAACCACAGATATTTGCATCAATCACAGAACATCCTGAGGGCTGTCCATATCTAGGGCTGAGATGGAAGTTTCTAGAGAACACACCTCTACTCTTTCATAATAGATCGACTTCACTTTTAGCATCTCAGAATATTTTCTCATGAGCTACTGACTTACTGAGAACAAGAGACTTGGGGCAGCATAAGGCAAGGACAACAATTCTATTCCCTGTTCTGAAACTCAATTTTCTTCTCTCTCAGACAAGATTTGAGAGTCATAAAATTGCCATTTATAAGAGGATGTACACTGACCCTTTATCAAAGGAGATGTGAAAGACACTCTACCAGTTATCTATTACCCTATGTCCATCATCCTCTTTCTGGATAAAAATGATACTTATATTTTCTGGGAATATTTTCCAGCATGCTTTGCCACTAGGCTTGGTGATTAGATTGTAGCCAGCAAAATATAAAAGTGTTATCTTGCTCTTTCAGAACAATTTTAAAGATACTAGTGCCCTGTTCTTTTCCTCCTCCTCTTTTTGGTTGCCCACTGTACAAAAGCAACAGTTGAAGAATTAGCACATTGAGAGACCTTGAGAACTGAAATCCCCACTCGATAGTTCCTCTCAACAGCAAAGCACCAGGATACAATGTCTTAGTTCCTGACACTGTGCAACGTGGAGCTGTCATCACACCTTTGATCATCCCCACATCCACTTGCCAGGGAACTCGATGTATCTCACCACATCACTAAAAGCTGCTTAGGACAATGACATTCGTATCCCAAGCCTAATTTATGAATTTCTTTTTAGCAATTTCCTACTGTTGGAAATTGAAATATTTACCTCCCAACTTTTGTATTCTGATATTGGCTTTACTATTCTAAGGGACCAGGATCAAACTGTCCTGATCCTGTCTCTTTCATGTCTTCTATGAATTCATAATCATTACTTTCTTATCATTTTGTCGAGTTTTTGCCATTTTCTAACATCCTAACAGTTCTCTTAATTTCCAGTTGCATCTCCTTTATACAAGAATCAATATCCTTGGCACAGATTTCCCTGAAACCTCAATTTCAATAAGCATTTGGGGACGGAGCTCTGTTCCTACAGTGAGAACAGTTGTCACTTTGAACCACACAGGAATTCCAATGTCATCACTCCTTACTCTTCAGTTTCAATAAATAACATTTGCTTCTGATTATGTCATAGGTAATTAATGCTTTTGTGTGAAGTAATTTTTTTAAATAAACATTATGTAGCTGGTAGTCCAGCTGGATTCAAAAGAATAGAAAAACAGAGGCCAGAAACAAACACAGCTCTAGGGCCCCCAGAAAGCCAGGGTCCAGTGGGATACCATAGTAGAGCACAGGCCTGCGGTAAGAGCCAAATAGGAGGTAGTTTGCCCAACCCCTACCGAATTCCAAATAATTCCTCTGATACTGTATCAATATGACACAATTGTCCTCATCCATTCAAATATCTTTTTCTGAAACTTTTCAAGAATGTTTAATGCAGTCACATTAATTAATTATGTGTCACTCATTATGACATTCAAACCTATTATCATCTTGAATTGTTTCAAAATACTGAGTGTGTATAATCACCTTAATTATTTCTGTTTCTCTGTTTCAGTTGTGGTTGTTGTTTCCCCATCTTATTTTCTTCTTTTTTTAAACTGTCTACTCAAGCAAAATTGATCTACTCAATGCTTCACAATGATTCCCTGTACATTCTGACTTCCAGAAATATTACTTCAAATATTCTGTCTGATATGTTTTCTCTCTCTTCTCATTTTGTGTGAATAGTGTTCACCGTTCAAAAGCCAGTCAATGCCAGTGACTTTGAATGAGTCACTCCTCTTACAAAAGAGTGTCTGACCCTGGAAGTATGCCGTTTCACAGAAAAAAAAAATACAATATTTGTTTTCATAATTTGTTTGGAGCATTTTTACATATATCTTCTTTCTGTTGTCTATCTGATTGTGTCTCCATGAATCTATTTTCATAACTATCCACTTATTACCTCATTTGTAAAAGTTAAGAAAATTAATTCACATTGAGATGCCACTTCACCTCTACTAGGTTGGCTATAATCCAAAAGACAGACAATAACGAGTGTTAGCAAGGGTCTAGAGAAATTGGAACCCTCATACATTGCTGGGTGGAATGTAATACAGAAGCCACTTTGTGAAAGAGATAGTTCCTCAAAAATCTAAATAAGGTTACCATATGATCCATCAATTCAACTCTTAGGTAGATACTCAAGAAAAAATTTTAAATATATCTAACAATTTGTACACAAATGTTCCTAGCAACAATATTTACCATAGCCCCAAAATCAAAACAAGCCAGTCTATCAACTAATTCCTGGGTAAACAAAATGTGCCCTACCCATTGAATAAAATATTGGGCCATAAAAAGGAATGAAGTACTGATTGATGCTATAACATAAATAAACTTTAAACACATTATGCTAAGTGAAAGAGAACATATACAAAATACCAAAAAAAATTTATTATTGCATTTCTATGAAATATCCAGAATAGCCAAGTCAATAGAGACAAAAAGTAGATTTGTGATTGCCATGGGCTAAGAAGAGGGAAGTATGGGATCACTACTACTGGTACGTGGTTCTTTTTCCATGACAAAAATGTTGTAGAATTAGTGGTAATGGTTGTGTAACTTTGTGAAATTACTAAAAATGCATGAGTGGTACACTTTAAAAGAGTAAAATTTAAAGTATGTGAATATATCTCAATAAACGTGAATTACTATGGTGGGCAAGTATTTATTATTCACTTACTAGGCATACATTCTATTTCCATGGTAGATATTCAAATGATATATGGTTGAGTAGAGGATTGACTCAACTAAATGTGAGGAGATAAAGGAGTGCTTTAAAACACCCCAACCCAATTTTCTTCTTTTTTGTTTATTATTTTTGCCAGCCTCCTAACTGGCATACACTTCCTTAACAAATAACACCAACTCTAAGTGCATAGCAGTTATGTGACTGTAGACAGCTGTGCCTGCCTAAAAAGATACAAAAATGTAAATGAATCTACCCTTAAATGTACAAGTTTTCAGTCTTTGATCTCAGTTTCTCAAAGACACTCCCTGTAGTTGTAGTAAGGGACTTGGCTATGCAGCAGTCTTTAAAATTGCATGGATTCAATCAGTGAGTTTATTGATGTTTAACAACAGGAACCTGTAAATAGAGGCAGTTGAAGTTGTCAGTTTACTGATAAAATCTTGCAGGGTAAGCAATTGGAAGTCTCCTATAGTCAGCCTTGCAGAGTATTCCCTTATAAAATGGTAGAATTTCTTACTTTCCCCAGGTCTTAGCCCCAAATAAGTCAAATACAGTGCTTGTGTTTGACCCAATTTACTGATTCACAAGAAATAACCACACAAGAAAATGTACAAATGATGACTCTAGATTAAAACAAAATAAACAAAAGCAAAATATGAGGTCAGGCTTTGGCAAAAGATGATATTTTAAATACCCAAAATATAAAATCTAATATGGGAATATTTTACCCTTTGCTTCTAGAGTTATTAAACTGGAACAATACATCTTATTCCACATAGAAACCATGTAGCACTGAGATATGAAGATGAGGAGATAACTAAATCCTTTTAAGACTTGAATAAGCTGAATCATCTCTAGAAGCAAGTAATGCTGCCAAGTGCTGCACTTCTTTCCATTAAAGGCTTTTTTACTTTGCTCGTGACAGGTAGCTGAAGTATATTTTAAATTAGTGTGTTATTTTTTCCTTTCTACTTTCTTGGTGGTGATTTCATATCCTTTCACTCATATCAATTTTTATTGAACATGCAAAAGCATTGCAGGGAAATGAGCAAACCGCATAAATGATAGTCATTTATTGAGATGGCCAAACTTCCTTAGCCAAGCACTTCCCTTTAGTATAGTTTAATTTAGTATAGTTTAATTTTGTATTGAGAAACAAAGGTGACCTCATGTTCATGTTAGAGAATTTGCATGTATGCAGTTTAGTAAGACAGCACAATCCCATTTACCTTATATTATCACAGCCTTTCAAAAATGTATCTAAAAAAGTATTTTTTATTTCTAAACAATGTTCTAACAATATGTGATGGAAAAAATGACATCCGTAACAGGCTATGAATAAACATTTTAAGAAACAGTTAGGCCCTCTGTCCCATTCAATCTCTTGCTCATTAATTTTAACCACCATCAGTTGAATTTTTATTCAGTATATGGGGTAGGAAATATCCTAAAATAAAATATTCTGTATACTTTTTTTTCTATTTGTTCTATTAAAAATGACCAGTAAAGAGACATTATACCCAGAATCTTTGTTGGTAATTATATTTGTCAGGAAAGTAGGTAAATGATCAAAATAACTAGCAGTAAATATTGGCTTCTCACTCTATGTTTAAGTAAAGAGTGTTTTCCAGGCTAACAAAAGTCAGTGGCTTGAAATAATTGTTCTCCCTTTATTATCTATGTGTTCATGGAAAATTTATTTCCTCTTTCTGAACCTTTTGAGGAAAAAAAAAATTAAACTAAATTCTGTGGTTAATAGAACCAGTGCTGGAAAATTAAGGGAAAAAAGGAAAGAATTTAGTCTAGTACCTGACACATGGTAGTTTGTCTCCAAATCCTCCTTTCCTCCTTTATTCTTTTCTTCATTCCTTCCTCCCTTTTTATTCCTTCCTGATTTTAGTTATCTAGCCTAAAAGCTAGCAGGACCATTTGTCATCTGATTAGGTCCTAGTCACACAATTTTGGGCCATCTCATTCTACATTATATTAAGATGATAGGCACAAATTTAGCAATTATTTTTATAAAATATGTAATTTATTATAGTTCTGATTTTAAGTTAATTGGCTATTTAATTCAGGTTGTCCATCATTTCCTAGAAGTCACTGAGCATTTTTTCCAACACTTGAGATTTGTAACCAATGGAATTTTTTCAGTTGACTATTAAACTTAGCAATAACTGCAACAGTTCTGCAGACATTAGTTAATAGGAATTTTGTAAGAATTGTGTTTTGTAATGTACTCAATATACATATTTTTTTCATCTGTCAAAAACCCTGCAGGTTTTTAAAAGAGACCTTTTAATTCATGGATTAAATTGCACTGGTTGCTGGATCCTTATAAAAGCACATTAAATCATTGCTACTTATGGTAGTGACTGCATCAGAATATCTAACAAACTTTAATTGTGGTTTTTAACAAATAATTGACAGATTATTTGTTACCACATAACAGAGAATGGGAGATTGAATGTAAAAAATTCAGCATGACTACTGACACTCTGCTGAAATGTCCATATTGACCACCTTCCACTTACACAATAGCTGCATTAAGTTAAAAGTTGTATTGAAAAATATCATTTGGAAAATGCAAGAGCCTTGGTGCTGGCACCTTTACACATAATTATTTTTCCAATTCATCATTCTAAGAGAGTTGCTTTAAGTCTAGGTGAGAGAATCTGTTAATCAAATTTGGAGAGAAGGAGGCATCATTTTCGGGAAACTTCCTCTTTCAAAAACAAGTTGGCTTTTGCCAACAAGATATTTTTGTTTTCTTCTGTGTTGTTTTTTGAGTTAAGATTTTACTGCTGAATTACTCATCAAAATGATTTATCCATTTTGAATTTATACTGAATGAAGGGAGGGTCAGGATAAAACAGATTGTTTAGATTGAACTCTGTATTCTTGCTTTACAAATACATGTCGCTATGTTTTTGCATAGGGACCAAGAACAATACTTCAAGACATTCTAAGCTACAGCAAGCAGTTCTTAGATTTGGAGTGTCTTGTTTTGCTTCTAATTTGCATTTAGAGTGCATCTTAGTCTAGCTGGAAAGTAGTAGTCTCACTTCAGCAAGTGGAATAGGGAAACTGTTCATATGTCTGAAAGTGTTACATGTTGGCATTGTTGTGTCTGTTGGGGATTGGAAATGAAGAAGTTTAATAAATTGATTCAATTTTGAGTCTTTTTTAATTTAATGAAACCTCATTTGTACAGAATGATTCTTGACACTTTAATTAGAAGCTAATCTCAGGTCACTGAATTGTTTTGCTTACATCAGAGGGCATCACAGACAGGCTGGAATGACAGATTTTAATGTTTTAAATGCAGTGATTTTTGGTTTCACATTAGTTGAAAGGTTTATCTCCATCCCCACCAATGATACAAGGACAGGAATCCTTTGTCTCCTCTGTTCAGGAAATGGTACTTTTTTGACCAACTTCTCTGTGCATAGACTCTATGATGGCTCAGCTTTTAAAAAAGGAGTGACACTCTGTTATTCCCTGTGTAGATTAAGGACAGGAGAGAAAATATTAATGCAGACAGCTAAAGGACAAAAGCAACATGATTTGTGAATTACTACAAGAATGCAAAATAAAGTTGAAAAGGTACATCAGTGAAAGGTAACTTAAATCTTGAGATGGAAAACAAGCTATAATCATTAATTATAGCTGAACTACTTACACTTGCTCAAATGCTTTTTATCTCAAATTCTTTACCCAGAATGATCTTCCCTGTTATTGTATTAGCTGATACTTAAAGCATTTTGAAGAGTTTCAGAATAGCTCAATGTCATCTTTTGTCTCCTCTGAATTACCCACAGGCAGAATTAAATATTTCCTCCATTTTGCTCTATTAGTACCTAGTACATACCTTTATCATATAACTATTCAGATACATGTTTAACTTGACCTTAATCTCCTGTAAGAAAAAAAGTTTTGTTCTGTTTATTCAGGATCCCCATTACGTACATGCTATCAGATTTTCCTCCTCTACCCAAATCCTACTGTTGTATCTAGAAAGGAATTTTCTTTTCTATACCCTGTCTTTGGGGAAATCTAATTTGGTTCTATGACTTTCAACTGTAGCTCAAACCTCCAGTTATATCTGACCCCAATTTGATCTCCTACTCTAAGGTTTGACTTACACTCAATGATCTAACTGACATCTGTGTTTGAGTGCCATACAGGTGTCTCTAATTCCACATTTTGTAACACAGCTCACTTTTCCAATAAACCATATCTCCTATTTATCTTGCTGCGTAAGCCCAAATATTGGGAGCCCTCCTTGACTCTTCTCTATTTCTTGTTCTTCATGTAAAGTGTGTTACCAACACTTGATAGTTATATTTCCAAAATCCCTTTTCTTGATCCTCATTATCATTATCACCATCCAATGTTTTCCAGAATCTTTCTCTCCTCTCAGGCATGGAATTATAGTTGCACTGTACTCTTTCATGTATTCAATGACTTGAGTCTTAATCACCTCAGTACTTAGACATAATGCTCTGAAATTTGAATTCTCAGACATGGCTAGTTCCTTCTTTTCACTTCACTCTTAGCTTAATTTTGCCTCTCTGAGGACAATACTGGGCTATTTGATGTGTACTGGAACCCTCTTTCAGCCAGCTGTTTTCTTACAGAACACTGCACTGTCTCCTTCTTGGCATGTAAAATGTCATTATTGGATTCATTTCTGCCTTTGTTATATAATATTTATTCCCTCATTATAATTGAAGAACCGTGAAGACAGTAATCATTTCACCACTATTTACCAAGCACCTCTCACAAAGCCAGTAAATAGGAGGCCATAAATACTTTTTAAAAAGATGAATGCATAGATTGAAAATCAGATACAAGAAAGACCATAATCAAAAGAATACAGGTGTGGGGAAGTTGGGGTTCCTATGGCCAGGATCCTCACTGAACTTAAACCACCTGATGATGTAACTGGCCTGTTGCTAGGCTACTGCTTCCACACCTTTAGGAAGTAAGCTATTACTGTGCTTTACAGAGAGCTCGGCCCAGTGCTCTGGGTGGAGGCAGAGACATTAGTGCTCCTCCTACCGCTGGGAGAACAAGCTGGGTAATAAACCCTTTCACCCCAAAGAACGTTTTGCTGTCAATTTCTTTGGTCACATTGAAACCATAGCAAACTTGCCCGGGGCTGAAACCCACTGGGAAGACAACAGGAAAACTAAACTAGAATAAACATTCTATAATGCAAGCTCTGTGAATGCTTGTATATATCGGTTTTAGTCACTGCCATCCCTTTGTCTAAGGGCATTTTGGCATGTTGTATGTATACAGTATGTTGTTGAATAAATGGAAGAATTTGGAAGGCAATGCTTAAAATAATGTTGAATGACAGCAAAAATGTTGGGATCTACTTCAAAGATAAATAAAACATTAAACTATTTTTTCTCTTCCATATACATTATGAGTAGGGACAGTTTTTTTAAAAAAAATCTGTTACGTATATTCACTGTCATCAGTCAATGAATGAAAGGGGTAAAAACAGTTTTTTGCGTCACTGTATAAGATAATGCAATCAAGATAATGAAGCTTGAAATAACTTAAAAATCAAGAAACACCATAATAACTGTTAACTATCAGAATGGCTTCACAGGGGCAAAAGAAAGAAAAGCACTCATATTTTAAACTTTGATCTGCAAGTAGTAAAAGCAAAAAGGAAGAATTTCAAAAAAATAAAGTACACATTTGGTGATATAAAACTTCTATAGAAATTGGTTTTTGTCATTTCATACAATACTCATCCAACCATAAAACTTTACTACAAACAGTTTTGACATTTATTTCTTCTCAAAGTCTACATGTTAGGTTACCTTCTCCTAGCCCACTCAGGTTTTCACTCTCTCCATGAGATAATGGAACAGACTTCTGAGATAACTGCTGTATTTTGGAAAATTTATGAAGGAGAACACAAAAGAGTAAACAACATAAGAACTAAAATAATCATCTGTAGTTTGGATTTTAACTTTCAAATGATAAACAACTCTCAATCTGATTCTATTTCAGAAAGAATGAGGGGAATACATTTTATATAATTAAATGTCCCCCAAATCTATAATTTCATAAGCATAAATAGATATGGGAAACATTGAATATACAAGCAAGATTTAAGTTATAACCTTGAAAACAGCAACTTAAGTATAATCCTAATTAAGCTACCTATATCTTAGGCTAATGTTCAGTGAGAATTTCATAAAATAAGTAATTTCTTTAAACTCTTCTCAGAAAGCAAGGTTATTATGCTTCTGCTGTGTTGAATGATATTTGTTTCATGGTGTGCTATGGGAGACACGTAGAAAAATCTCCTTTATAGGCTGCAAAAACCCTGACACCACCATGAAATGATTCATTTTTGACTTGGGTAACAGATGGGACTCATAAGTAGTGATGTTTGGCTATTGTTAATAACATGATGCATGAGAGCTTCTTTTAAAACTAAAGTTGTTTAATAAGGAAGGGTTTGTTATGGTAAATGGTAAATGTATTATGGTAAAATGTTTCATAGCATCCAGCTTTGGAGGCCTGGGCCTACTGTTCCTCTTTGAATAACAGATTCTTTCTTAAATCATTTGAAACCTGAAGTCTGTAAATTATAAATAGGATAGCATGATTTTGCTATAATAGAGTGGTTTAACTTTAAGCACAACCATTCTGTCTCAACTATAAGAGTGTCATTGGACTTTAATGACACAACTTTGGAACACAGATTGTTTTTCACTTTCAACCTTTCATTCTGTGAAGGCTTGGATCCTCTGGAGCAGAGTTTCTCTGCCTTGGCACTATTGACATTTTGGACTGGATTGTGTGAGGAGGGGTGTCGGAGGGATGCTGACCTGCACATTTTAGGATATTTAGCAGCATCTCTGGCTAGATATCAATAACACTGCACCACCAGTGGGACAATCAAATATGTTTTCCTGATACTATCAAATGTCTCAGGAGAGAAATACTCCAGGTTGAGAACCACAGCATTAAGAAAAATCCCTGAGCAACCCAGCTAGCCACTTAAAAGGGTATGCTCTCAGGCCCTCTCTCTCAGAAACCTTGCGAAAACTGATCACACTTTCTTACCAGTGCCTGGGCTACCACCCATCCTGGAGGACCTTGGGGAAATCACTAGCTTTGTCCAAAGTAGTACAGCTAAGCTACCCCACTCTGGAAATCACAACCAAGCAGTGACCGATCTCTTCTCTACAAACATCGTGGAACTCAAGACAGGAAAACTTCATCCTTTATAAAAAGACAGATGAAGGTCGGAGGAGGTAGGTACCACATCTGCTCTGTTCAATCTGTTTTCTGTTAATAGTCCCACAATGAGAGGAGACTCCTACTCTTGAAGGTTTGCAAACTGGCCCCCACACATGTAGTGCAAAGCGAAACCTAAGGAAGAGGCAGACCACTCCAGATTGGTAGGTGGTGGGATTCATAAACAAGGGAACTTATTTACTGAGACTTGTCTTGAGTGGCAGCAAGACGAGATCTCCATACTCACCGAGCCAGGATCTGAAAAGTTTGTACACAGGCCTTAACTGGGTTTAGTCACATGGTACCATCCAGATGATCTCAATAATGCAGCTGGGATGTAGCTGCTGGGTCGGCTGGTGGTCACCTTCTCTTGATGACCTCCTCCAACAGCTTTTCATTTCTCTTTGAAGCTTAGAGATCAATCTTTATGTAATTCCCTAGTAAAGACTCTTGTTTGTTAATAAGCATCCTTGTATATATTTAAATCAATTTAAAAGATCATAGTGTGTGTCCTTCTAGTGAGCCAAAGAATGTCTGAGGAACGTGATTGCATGCCACCTAACACAGGTCCAAAGTTTCTATCCTGGAGAAAATAATAAATAGGAAGAGTGCACAATCCTGCCTTGAGATAAGTCACCCATCCTCAGAAGTGGCTGGCAGAGGGCCCAGTCCACAGACAGGCTCACATATCTCATTGCTCCCCAGTACTAAAGAAGCAACCACAGCTCTGGGTCTCTAGAATTTTCAGACAAGTGAAGAAACCCATATTTGAGCAAAGGGCATGAATAGTGAAATTAATATCTAGATGTCATATATATTTAACTCATTAGAGAAAATTATTGAAATAATTTTGTTCAATCCTGTTTGTCCGTGCTGCATCAGTTATTTTGCACTGAATAACAGAACCACCCAGCAATGTAATAACTGAAAATGATAACTGTTTCCTTAACTCAGTGCTCTGTGGATTGACTATTTGGGTTAGACTCAGCTGAAAGGTTCTTTGACTGCTACCAGCTGGTCTCACTCATCCATCGTGTTTACTCATTTGTGATCATTTTCAGGTCAGTCAGCTCCTCTTCTGGGGATTAGTTAGCTGTAAGTTGGGATGACAGGAGCAAATGGGCACGTTTCTCATTATCCAACAAGCTAGTTTATGTTTGCTTACATGCAAGAACAGAATTTGCAGGATATCTTGAATCCAAAGTTGAGAACATCTCATACCATTACTTCTATCAGATTCTCTTGGTCAAAGCAAGATACAGACAAGGCCAGATTCAAGGGATCATTGAGGTACAGATTCCATTTCTTGATAAGAGCTGCTATAAAACATTTTAGCCAGTTTTTGTAATTTATAATAGCTGTTCTGAATTTTGTTCTTTTTGCAGTTTAAAATAAACTAGGTTTTCTTTTAAGAGAGGAAAATATCCTTAATTTTAGCAGACCTTTGAACAGTGGAAGTATAGAATTCATAATGAAAGATTGTGCAATGTTTATGAATTATTCTCTTTGAAGAGCAGGCACAGATGATTATACTTTGCAAATTGGCAAATCCTTGAAAGGAGCACAGTTACTTAGAAAATTGACTTATTTTTTCCTCCAACCCAAATTCTTGGTACTTGAATGTCTTCTGATGGTAGAACAGAAGTGGTGTTTTTCTTTTTAAGAAATTGAACAAATATTTTGCTATGTACTCTTCTTTTTTTTTAATTTATTTTATTATCATTAATTTACATGTGCAATATTACGATTATTAAACTACCCCCTTCATCAGGTCCCCCACACCAAAACCATTACAGTCACTGTACATCAGCGTAGTGAGATGCTATAGAATCACTACTTGTCTTCTCTGAGTTGTACAGCCCTCCCCGTGCCCCCACAACATGACATCTGCTAATCGTAATGCCCCTTTTTCCCTCTTATCCCTCCCTTCCCGCCCATTTTCCCCAGTCCCTTTCCCCTTGGTAACTGTTAGTCAGTTCTTGGGTTCTGTGAGTCTGCTGCTGTTTTGCTCCTTCAGTATTTTTTCTTTGTTCTTATACTCCACATATGAGTGAAATCACTTGATACTTGTCTTTTTCGGCTTGGCTTATTTCACTGAGCATAATACCCTCTAGCTCCATCCATGTTGTTGCAAATGGTAGGATTTGTTTTCTTCTTATGGCTGAATAATATTCCATTGTGTATATGTACCACCTCTTCTTTATCCATTCATCTACTGATGGACACTTAGGTTGCTTCCATTTCTTGGCTATTGTAAATAGTGCTGCAATAAACATAGGGGTGCATCTGTCCTTTTCAAATTGGGCTGCTGCATTCTTAGGGTAAATTCCTAGGAGTGCAATTCCTGGGTCAAATGGTATTTCTATTTTGAGTTTTTTGAGGAACCTCCATACTGCTTTCCACAATGGTTGAACTAATTTGCAGTCCCACCACCAGTGTAGGAGGGTTCCCTTTTCTCCACATCCTCGCCAACATTTGTTGTTGTTTGTGTTTTGGATGTTGGCCATCCTCACTGGTGTGAGGTGATATCTCATTGCGGTTTTAATCTGCATTTCTCTGAGATTAGCGATGTGGAGCATCTTTTCATGTGCCTGTTGGCCATCTGAATTTCTTCTTTGGAGAAGTGTCTATTCATGTCCTCTGCCCATTTCTTAATTGGATTATTTGCTTTCTGTTTGTTAAGGTGCATGAGTTCTTTATATATTTTGGATGTCAACCCTTTATCAGATACGTTTTTTATGAATATATTCTCCCATACTGTAGGATGTCTTTTTGTTCTACTGATGGTGTCCTTTGCTGTACAGAAGCTTTTCAGCTTGATATAGTCCCACTTGTTCATTATTGCTTTTGTTTCCCTTGCCCGGGGAGATATGTTCATGAAGAAGTTGCTCATGTTTATGTCCAAGAGATTTTTGCCTATGTTTTTTTCTAAGAGTTTTATGGTTTCATGACTTACATTCAAGTCTTTGATCCACCTTGAGTTTACCTTTGTGTATGGGGCTAGACAGAAGTCCAGTTTCATTCTCTTACATGTAGCTGTCCAGTTTTTCCAACACCAGCTGCTGAAGAGGCTGTCATCTCCCCCATTGTATATCCAAGGCACTTTTATCAAATATTAATTGACTGTATATGTTTGGGTTAATGTTTGGATTTTCTATTCTGTTCCACTGGTCTGTGGGTCTGTTTTTGTGCCAATATCAAATTGTCTTGATTACTGTGGCTTTGTAGTAGAGCTTGAAGTCAGGGAGTGTAATTCCCCCTGTTTTATTCCTCCTTCTCAGGTTTGCTTTGGCTATTCGGGGTCTTTTGTGGTTCCATATGAATTTTAGAATTATTTGTTCCAGTTCATTGAAGAAAGCTGTTGGTAGTTTGATAGGGATTGCATTGAATCTGTAGATTGCTTTAGGTAGTATAGCCATTTTGACAATATTTATTCTTCCTAGCCAAGAGCATGGGATGCATTTCCATTTGCTGGTGTCCTCTTTAATTTCTCTTAGGAGTGTCTTGTAGTTTTCAGAGTCCAGGTCTTTCACTTCCTTCGTTAGGTTTATTCCTAGGTATTTTATTCTTTTTGATGCAATTGTGAATGGAATTGTTTTTCTGATTTCTCTTTCTGTTAGTTCATCATTAGTGTATAGGAAAGCAACAGATTTCTGTGTGTTAATTTTGTATCCTGCAACTTTGCTGAATTCAGATATTAGTTCTAGTAGTTTTGGAATGGAATCTTTAGGGTTTTTTATGTACAGTATCATGTCATCTGCAAATAGTGACAATTTGACTTCTTCTTTACCAATCTGGATGCCTTGTATGTCTTTGTTTTGTCTGATTGCTGTGGCTAGGACCTCCAATACTATGTTGAATAACAGTGGAGAGAGTGGGCATCCCTGTCTTGTTCCCGATCTTAGATGAAAAGCTTTCAGGGTCTCGCCGTTAAGTATGATGTTAACTGTGGGTTTGTCATATATAGCCTTTATGATGTTGAGGTACTTGCCATCTATGCCCATTTTGTTGAGAGTTTTAATCAGGAATGGATGCTGAATTTTGTCAAATGCTTTTTCAGCATCTATGGAGATGATCATGTGGTTTTTCTTCTTCTTTTTGTTGATGTGGTGGATGATGTTGATGGATTTTCGAATGTTGTACCATCCTTGCATCCCTGGGATGAATCCCACTTGATCATGGTGTATGATCCTCTTGATGTATTTTTGAATTCGGTTTGCTAATATTTTGTTGAGTATTTTTGCATCTACGTTCATCAGGGATATTGGTCTGTAATTTTCTTTTTGGTGAGGTCTTTGCCCGGTTTTGGTATTAGAGTGATGCTGGCTTCATAGAATGAGTTGGGAAGTATTCCCTCCTCTTCTATTTTTTGGAAAACTTTAAGGAGAATCGGTGTTATTTCTTCTCTATATGTCTGGTAGAATTCAGAGGTGAATCCATCAGGCCCAAGGGTTTTGTTCTTGGGTAGTTTTTTGATTACCAATTCGATTTCGTTACTGGTGATTGGTCTGTTTAGTGTTTCTGTTTCTTGGTCAGTCTTGGAAGGTTGTATTTTTCTAAGAAGTTGTCCATTTCTTCTATGTTTTCCAGCTTGTTAGCATATAGATTCTCATAATATTCTCTTATGATTCTTTGTATTTCTGTGGGGTCCGTCGTGATTTTTCCTTTCTCATTTCTGATTGTGTTTATGTGTGTAGATTCTCTTTTTCTCTTAATGAGTCTGGCTAGGGGTTTATCTATTTTGTTTATTTTTTCAAAGAACCAGCTCTTGGTTTTATTGATTTTTTCTATTGTTTTATTCTTCTCAATTTTATTTATTTCTTCTCTAATCTTTATTATGTCCCTCCTTCTGGTGACTTTGGGCCTCATTTGTTCTTCTTTTTCCAATTTCAGTAATTGTGTCTTTAGACTATTCATTTGGGAATGTTCTTCCTTCTTTAAATAGGCCTGGATTGCAATATACTTTCCTCTTAGAACTGCCTTTGCTGCGTCCCACAGAAGTTGTGGCTCTGTGTTGTTGTCATTAGTCTCCATATATTCTTTGATTTCTGTTTTGATTTGGTCGTTAACCCATTGATTAATTAGGAGAGTGTTGTTAAGTCTCCATGTATTTGTGAGCCTTTTTGATTTCTTTCTAAAATTTATTTCTAGTTTTATACCTTTGTGATCTGAGAAGTTGGTTGGTAGGATTTCAATATTTTTGAAATTACTGAGGTTCTTTTTGTGGCCTAGTATGTGGTCTATTCTGGAAAATGTTCCATGTGCACTTGAGAAGAATGTGTATCCTGTTGCTTTGGGTGTAGAGTTCTGTAGATGTCTGTTAGGTCCATCTGTTCTAGTGTGTTGTTCAGTGCCTCTGTGTCTTTACTTATTTTCTGTCTGGTTGATCTGTCCTCTGGAGTGAGTGGTGTGTTGAAGTCTCCTAAGATGAATGCATTGCTGTCTATTTCCTCCTTTAATTCTGTTAGTATTTGTCTCACATATGCTGGCGCTCCTGTGTTGGGTGCATATATATTTATAATGGTTATATCTTCTTGTTGGACTGACCCCTTTATCATTATGTAATGTCCTTCTTTATCTTTTGCTACTTTCTTCGTTTTGAAGTCTATTTTGTCTGATACAAGTACTACAACACCTGCTTTTTTCTCTTTGTTGTTTGCATGAAATATCTTTTTCCATCCTTCACTTTTAGTCTGTGTATATCTTTGGATTTGAGGTGAGTTTCTTGTAGGCAGCATATAGATGGGTCTTGCTTCTTTATCCATTCTGTTACTCTGTGTCTTTTGATTGGTGCATTCAGTCCATTTACATTTAGGGTGATTATTGATAGGTATGTACTTATTGCCATTGCTGGCTTTAGGTTCGTGGTTACCAAGGGTTCAAGGGTTGCTTCTTTACTATCTAACAATCTAACTTAACTTTCTTGTTAAGTTATTGTAAACACAGTCTGATGTTTCTTTCTCTCCCTTCTTATTCCTCCTCCTCCATTCTTTCTATAATAGGTATTTTATTCTTTGCCTTTAGTTAGTATTTGGATGGTCTGCTTTCTTTGCTATGATTTTATTTTCTCTGGTGACATCTTTTTAGCCTTGGGTGTGCTTCCATCTAGAGCAGTCCATTTAAGATATCCTGTAGTGGTGGTTTATGAGAGGCAAACTCTCTCAACTTTCATTTGTCTGGAAATTGTTTAATCCCTCCATCATATTTAAATGATAATCGTGCTGGATACAATATTCTTGTTTCGAGGCCCTTCTGTTTCATAACGTTAAATATATCATGCCATTCTCTTCTGGCCTGTAAGGTTTCTGTTGAGAAGTCTGATGATAATCTGATGGGTTTTCCTTTGTAGGTGATCATTTTTCTCTCTCTAGCTGCCTTTAATACCCTGTCTTTATCTTTGATATTTGCCATCTTAATTATTATGTGTTTTGGTGTTGTCTTCCTTGGGTCCCTTGTGTTGGGAGATCTATGAGCTTCGGTGGACTGCGAGACTACTTCCTTCCCCAGCGAGGGAAAGTTTTCAGCAATTATTTCTTCAAAGACACTTTCTATCCTTTTTTCTCTCTCTTCTTCCTCTGGTACTCCTATAATGCGAATATTGTTCCGTTTGGATTGGTCACACAGTTCTCTTAATATTCTTTCATTCCTAGAAATCCTTTTATCTCTCTCTGCCTCAGCTGCTCTGTACTCCTGTTCTCTGTTTTCTATTCCATTAACAGTCTCTTGCATCTCATCCGTTCTGCTGTTAAGCCCGTCGATCACTTGTCTCATTTCTGTATTGTCTTTCCTCAGTTCCCTCACTTCCTCCCTCAGCTCTTGCACATTTCTCTGTAGTTCCATCAGCATGGTTATGACTTTTATTCTGAATTCTTTTTCAGGGAGGCTGTGCATTTCCATCCCTTCAGACTCCCTCTCTGGGGTTGTCTGGTTGATTTTGGTCTGAACCATATTTCTCTGACTTTTCATGGCTATATAATTGGTCACTGATAGTTGCCACGTATGTCAGCTGGGCTCTTTAAGACTTTAATAAGAGAAGAAAAAAAAAAGAAAAAGAAAGAAAGAAAGAAAAAAAAAAGAAAAGAAAAAACAAACACAAAACAAAAAACAACCAAACTAAAAAAACAAAAAAAAATGCCCACCGGACGTAGATTCTATGGGAATGCTCTAGGTGGCGCTATTGCCCCACTATTCCACAGCTGTGACTGTGCCGCTCTGCAGGGCCCTTTATCGCTCTGGCAGGGGTGGGAACGAATAGGAGGCTGTTGATCTCAGTGAGAAGTGTTAAGTATGGCTACACTTCCTCAGTCGCCAGCTAAGGCGTTTGAAACTCCC